>JAULKQ010005332.1:0-54089 GCA_032356285.1 Smithsoniella earleae | reverse complement strand
GCTTAGGCAGAGTGACTTCAGCAACTAAGAAAAGAGATGCATTTTTCCACACTTGTCACAGCAACTTCACTAAGCGTTCAGTTGTGTTAGCCCACATGACTTATGTGCAGAACTTACAGTGTAACAGGGGCTTACCTCCACTGGCGTATCCCACTGGGGTTTACTTTATTTGCAGTAACCCTGACACGAGTGATCAGCATTGTAAGGGGTCAATGTTAGTTATGACGAAACTAAATTTCATTATTTGTTACAGCTCAGCTGCTACGCAGTGCAGAGCCTCAAGCTGGTTTAGATTACAAACGAACACGAGTGTCTAACATAGTGCGTACAACATGTGATTGACTAATGAGAGGAATAAAGAAATTGAGTGATACTCAATGGGAATTGGGAAGTTGTTGACTGATTGCTTTTGTGTTCTATATTTATGTGAAATTTTATTGGATATGTCTGAGCAAGCAAAATCTACTACCATCTTTCGGTTACATCAAGTCTGGCAGCGCGACTTCTGGTTTATTGTGAGGATAAACGAACAGTGAGGTGGTACTGGGTAATTTTACACATCAATAACATAAGAAAGCTGATGTTATGAAAAGATCTGAGTGCTATGCAGTCTCCTGGCTTACCATGATTTCATTCACCTGAAACAGATAATGAAAGCCATATCATTACCAGAGCTTACACAGGCAACACTATGACAGCTTAAATCACTGGGCTTTCACTTATAAAAAGTACACTCAACGCCAAGATACTCCACAACAGGTGTATCTCATCCATCTCAAGAGCTGAAAGCCAAGAAGACTACAGTGACAAGCCGAGGTAAGCTAGTACACCAACACCAGCCAGTCCAAGTACTACTGTCAACAGGGTTGCAAGGTCTTGAGATGTGCCTCCGATTGTCTTTCCTGCAAAAGGTTTGTACTTTAACAATTTCTGCTATAAAAACTTCGACATCAGTTCGAAAGAGAAACAGGAGACTAAAGGATGCTCCACCAACCTGTCATTGGATCAAAGGCTGCAAAGCGTTTCCTGGGGGCCTGACACTGTGGGCAACGGTAATCTGGATCAGTCTCAGCAAAAGGAAGTGGGTCACAGTAGATATATCCACAGTCTACACAGATATGTGTTGCACGCTCCTTCTGTGCAGCCGTTAGTTTTCGGCCAAATCTTGCTGGTGCAGGCTTCTTGGGCAACCTTTTCACAGGGATGTCTGTGTTTGCACCCTACAGAGGCATCAACATACCATGAAACTGCATTGGGGTCAACTGTATGTATCAGATTTTGACTCTGTCTAATTGACCAGGGCAGTGAGCTGCAACACAAGGCTACTGTGCCAAGACAACTCGGGCTTTCATCCCAAATCCAACCATTGTCCTTGTGACAGTACTGAACACACTTGGACATAAGTGATGTACACAGGAGATGGTGCACGCTCCAAAGCGGTGTTAACAAATTGAGGTGAATCAGCAGGCCAAAGTTCATCTCCAAACCATGAGGACGTGTAAATCACAGTATCTCCGGCCTTGATGCCAGCCTTTGCAGCATTTCCGCCAACTCCCTGCACCCTACGTTGAAATATGTTCTTCAAGTTATCAAGTTTCCAACTGTGGAGCATTTATTAACAAGTAAAGTCTGGCAAGAAACAGCTCTTGGCCACAAGATTCAGGACGATTCAGGCTTTATCTCGGCAGGCAACACCACACCGCTACCTCGCAACCACCACCCTCGGCCTTAGATTGCCTTAGACGTAGCCCCAAGGGTTTGTCCACCTCGACCTGAAATTGACTTGCGCTAAGATACTTTGGCACTCAGGTGAAATCTCGAGCTGAGCTCTTTTAACAGGGGCTTCGACTTTCTAGCTTGCAAGCGCGAACTCTCTGGCAGTGAGTCCTACTTGAAAGCGACATTTCAAATGCTCTTTGCTAGAGGGGTTTCATATTGTGGATAATATCGTACGCTGATCTGTTTCGCAGCAGCTTGTACGCTGCGCCTTTGAACTCTAACCACAACAGGGGATGCCAAGGATTGCTTTGTACCCTGCAAAAAGCAGAATAAATCAACGAATAAAGCGCGCACAAGACTACTTCGCTGCACATAAACAGAAATAATGTGCATGGACTTGAATTTATAGCTCGATGGAGGAGGGCACGCCCACTTGACAAGATTTCATGTGGTGCGAATCGGGCATGCTTCGAGAGACCTGGGAGGTACAGTGCTAACGTGATTAAATTGTATAGCAATCATGGAACACACTTGGTTGCTGAAGTATCGGGCAGCCATTATGTATCAACTTAGTAACTCTGCTAGGTTTACTTGCGAAGAGTTGGTAAGTTAGGTTCCTTCCTTCACACTTGGACACCACGAGCCTCTCGAGTACTACGCGAGCTCAGAAACCACTGCTTTCAACAAGATATTAAGAACGAGAGCCCCATTTACAATCACACCGAATGAGAGTATGCTGTGCATGTTGATTGCTCCTCGGCCCTGACCCTCCAGGGCCTCAACTTAGCAAGCATGCATGAGCCACAAAAAATTCCGGCTACATACTAAACTAGTCAAGATTTTGACATTAGGTACAAAAACAGACTAACCGGTAAATGGGGGAAGCTTACATCTGAAAAACTCCCACAGCGGGTGAGCACTGCGTGATTAGTAGACGGTGGGATAGAAAACTTGAACACTACTTTCGAAGCCAGAATGTTGTGCCAAGGAGTTAGACGATGTTTTGCAAGAACCTTTCGTGGGCATCAGTTACAATGTACGCATCTAGATACCGTTGAACTTGAACATATTCAAGTGCACCATTCTCATGCCCTGTCGGAGTATGCGACAGATGACAGTCATACACTCAAGTTACTGCAAGTTCACAGCGAATAATATGTAAGAATATTCAAAACACGTGCAGTGTTACCACAACTTATGGGCTTGTCCTCCGAGTCGCACAGTGACTTTGACCCGCAGCCGGTTTCAGATGTTCCAACTGATGTCATGGACATGATAAAGAATGACGTATCTAAACATAGAGTAATGCTATATATGAAGGTGAGAACACTTGAGTAGACATTGGACCCAGTGGCATCACAGCAACACAAAGTTTCATGCAGCATCACTGTACAGGGCTACCCTTCCCAGCCGATGTGTGGCTTTAGCGGCAAGGTTATTGCACTGTTAAATGCATACGGTGTGAATGAACCACTCCCTTGCATTTGTGAAATAGATTATCCTGATCCAACAGTGATGGTTTCATTCGCAGCACGCCTTGTTGCACCAATAGGCCATGGAAAAGTCACTCTAAAACTTTACTTTTCGAGAGGCAGCTTATTCAATACTTTGTACTTGCACACATGCTACATTAGACTGCATGCATGAAAATTCTCCTCAGCACACAGTTGGGCATAGAAACGTTTCAAATAGGTCGTAGTTGCATTACTCAATTCAACTTCTGCTTACCTTGTGCAGACGTAAAGTACGAGTCGAGGAATGTTCTTGACGACTTGGAACTTCGAGAAGCGATTAAAAAGTTTTCGAACTGGCCCACTATACCTCAATTATATGTTGATGGAGAATTTGTTGGTGGATGTGATATTCTATGGGAGGCTCATGAGAAGGGTGAGTTTGAAAGTTTGGTGAACAGCACAGACAGATAGACAGCAAACAACGAGCGAGAACCCCAGTTTGTTCAGCCCACTCCTGCACCATTGGTGACATCAGCTCTAATAGCAGACAAGTCAAAGCAGGATGTTTCATGCACAGTAATACTCCAAAACTCGAGGGTCTGTGAAGCCTGTCTGTGGCTGGTTCTTTTTTACTTTGGAGCAGAAGCTCTGGAGGACAAATGAAGTCTCCAGACAGCATCAAGATTTTGAATGGTGAAAAGAATATGTACCAATTGGAAGTGGTGCTGAAGTTATATTCATAACTAGGGTCAATTTCACTCCAGTGATGTTTGAGTTGGTTGCTTTCAATATTAATCTACTGCAGCTCACATGTGTTCTACTCATTAACTCTATCGCTACTATCTACTTCAAGGTTCATTTGCTGTGTCTCTGGATTGCATGGAAACACATGTTGTAACCATATGATACACGACAACTGAAATATTTCCAGTCTGGTGGATTACTGATGTTCAAACCAGTGTATTCTGAACCAGTCGTTTCTTGTGATGAATCGTGAGTGTTGTCTGCATTGCTCTTGAATGGAGTACAACTTTGGTGTGTTCAAGCAAACAAGGTTTTAGGAAGTAATTGGCAATAATATAGATATGTATTCAGGAAGTACTTGACTCACATTGAACTACTTTCCTCATCCGTCACTGCGTAAGATTTCTTGTATCAACTCAACACATTCTGTTGAATAGCCTATGAGCTTTTTGTTGGAGGTGAATTGATGGTGCCACATCTCTACCTGCCATCTTAACACCTCACAGTCATGAAGCAGATACACTGATTATTTCTCAGTGAGATTGAGGCTTCTCAGACGTTCATTATGAGTTGATGTGTTTCCATACATGCATATTGTGAACAACTATCAAGTGCTAAGATTCTCTCGCTTTCACTAAGAACAATATCTTTGTCTCATCTGCTGAATAAACTTGCATGATCGTGCTCTTGTTCTGACGAGTATATTCAATTCTCATCACAGCAGTTCATGCAATTAATAGATGAGGAAGGATTCAAGCATACCTCAGCACTTGAGTTACAGTGTGACAGTTCTGAATCACATGATATTGAACACAAAAATGGAAATTTAGATGATGGTTTTTTCAACGACCCCCTGGTATTACAGCAGTCAGCTTGCCAGTGGGTAGCTTGAGAAATGCGAGGCAATTATAACATGACTGGCGTATGATGCTGCTTCAAGATGAACGATGTTCAGGGATCGATTACAAAATTCTTACCATGTTGCTGATTAAAATATTTTTTGACCATTTTATCCCTCGGAAGTATGAATTCTTATGGAAGTAAGGTATATATCTGAGTATAACAAATCCAGTTAGATACTTCAGTCAGTCTGACATGCTTCAACCGCAATAGTTCAACAAATCACTGGCACGGCTATATCCAGTAGCGCACTAGGTAATATTAGAATTCCTGGAAGTTTTGTGTGGTTATGTCAGTTCACAAACCGCTTCTTTTGCCTGTTAGGTTGCACAATCAGATCTTGAGGTGGTTGGTGCAACTAGAATTTTTATAAGATTTACTTTGTGCTACATTATTCGCCTTGGGTTGAAGCAATTAAGAAGTCATGTGGTGGCTTAGAGTAATAGCGTGTTACAGTGAATACTTGCTTTTTCTTATGGTGGGTACAGGTGCCGTTCAGCATTCGGAGTTCAATGGAGCTCAAGGCTCAACTGTCACTCCACGAAGAAAGCACTAATAGTATGTGATACACTTTTGCCACAATATCAAGTGAGGTGTACTTCATTATCTAGGAAAAAGGTCGAGTTGCTCCGAATCAGTTGCGATATGCAGTAGTTTTCGTCAACCGTTTTTCTTGTACACCTTTATAAGTGTCTTCCGCTATACCATGTTGATAGTTTTTACTTAGTGCGGCCGTCAATGTGGTTAGTTCGAAGCCGCTTACAGTGTTTGCTAGTGACAGCATGTAACCAGCAATACGATTCACTACGCTACCTAGTTTGATACCTCGAGTAAAGAAGACCATGATACAATGCTTACATGGATTTCGCGTACAGTTCGCGCTGTTCTAGATGTGCGTCAAGAGTCGTCGGCACAAGTCATTGTGTCATACTTACCCCATCTGGCCTCGTGCCAAGCATATCTAGATCGTTTTCGGGGCCCTCCAATACGAGAAACACCAAAACTACTACCCTTGCAAAATGGGCGGCCAGAATTACCAAGTTCAGTGGCTTTTGAGGCTCTGCTGCAGCGATCCAGTGCTTTACAATGGGAAATAGCCAAGACAAGGCAAGCTGATGTCGCAAAGGAAAAAGAATATGAAACTCCCTCGTTCCACATCACGCAGAGATCAATATCCTTTCATGCTGCCTTTCTTGAACGAATGATTCAAACTCAGGATCTTTCGTTATGTGCTTCAGCTGCATACCGTCACTCTCAAGGAGTACGTTTTTTAATTCACGGCACAGTCAGGAATATGTCTAGCTGGCAAGCATTTCACACCAGGAGGCTGATACATAACTCATTTCTCAAAACTTTCGATGAGGGAAAACTTCACACAACTTTTGTGTAGTTGGAAGATTGACCGCTTCTGTCGTGCCAGATCCGATAGTGGTTGCGAGTCTGACAAGTCCACGTGTACAGGCTTTGCTGCAATCAAGCTTATTAGCTCTGGGTGGTTATCTGATTGTAAGCTGGGGACTATTCAATGACGTATCAGCTGCTGGTGAAGTTATGCCCTGGTGGCCTGGTACAATAACAGGGTGTTTCAGCAACACGTCAAGCATAGACGTTCTGAACCTCGCTCTCAAGACAGAAAATTCACAGCCCGTCTTCCCTGAGAACAACTTGGTTGTACCTGAGCTATGTGTCAGCCCTGCTCATGCAGTCCTCTTCAATAGTGGTTTCTTGGCTGGCGCCATCTACTGCATCAGGGGGATATTCCACATCGAACGCTTCTTACTCCACTCTGAGCTTGAGCAAATCGGAAACAAGATTGCTTCCAAGCTCTCCAGCATACCTGCGGTACGCACAAATTGTGAGTATCAGTTCGATTTTCGTGGCATAGTTCTGCTGAGAGCCAATATGTGCACATGTGTATCTCTGCCTGTACCTAATAGCATGAGGTGTTCAAGATTTGATCAGATCACTGTTGCTCTCATTCTAGAAGGTAAGTGTGCTGGTAGTAAGCCTGTGTTGGAGTAGGGGTGATTGTATAATATATGAGCAGCTTCTTCATGTTGTATCGCGGGCAGCGCTATAAAATATGCATTAGTCCAATCCTTGACTAACACCTGAATCTACGGCTATTGCCAGGCCCCTGGTAACCACTCATGCTGATACTTTTGATCTGCTTTTGTCACTTCAGTACCAACTTATCTTGGGGTTGCACCCTAGTAGGGTGTAGCTATATTAGCTACCGTATCGGTGTATGTTTTGGGTTGCATCCGTGATGTGTGTACAGGTGAAGGAGGCCAAATTGCTCACTGGTCTAGCTATTTTCACTGATGCTTTTCTTCTACACATTGTGGCGTGCAATTCAGAGCCCAACGATCTGACAGCTGCGATTTTGTGGACCATGGGACTTAGCACTATGATGTCATCCTTCAGATTGCGTGCTGACGAGCATTATTGGAGGTGCTTCTCTGCTCTGGCAATTTTCGACATAGAATTTCTGAGGCAAAAAATACACCTCAAATTTCCACAGCAAAGTATACAACTGCACGGCTGAAAGTAGCCACAGTCTACAGTACACAAGGCTTGAATTTTCGTCCCTGTTTTAGAACACTAGGGGCTTGACATCTTATCAACTAATGCTAGAAGGACATGCCATATTTGTAACAGAACAGCTTCAACAATTTGCCATGTTGCAGCTTTAACACAGAGAGGTTAGCTTGGAATGTGGCGAATATTTATTGTATCAACAACACAGAGACATGGTTTGAAAATTTATTTGGACTGGTGATCTTCATGTGAATGTATCCACAGAGCAAAGTAGTGCAGGAATTTTGCACGTGTGCTTCATAACAATTGAGATTTGTGTGCGTAATATGGTACTTCTTTTCAGCACCTCTCAATAAAGAGAGTATTATTGTTCAAGCTAAGGCTATTGTTCCGTGACATGACAGATCCACTCCAGGCTCAGAACTCTCAGTGGTAAGTAAGCCAACCAACCATAAGCCCACTCAATTAATTGATTGCCATCTGATTAGACCTAGGTCTCGTGTTGAAGCAGAATCACGTACCATATGTGGCTACAAATCTGAAATATCAAGCACATTTTGTGCGTGATGCTTCACAATTTTAGTCCCGACGTGCCCTCACCACTCTAGTACTTCATACGTTGAAGTAGCCTGACATGCGCACAATCGAAGTGAACAAGCAGGATGGCGGCAAGTTCAGATCATCACTGTTTGCTGTGACTGGCACTGTAGGCACATCGGAATTGCAGGATGGCCATGTTCCCCTGCACCAGTAAGATTATCTAGTGATGCAGAACCATGTGAGTGTTTTGACTTTTCGAGCTTATTCAGAGGTGTCTGTTGGCTTTGTTGCAGGGAGTTTTCTCCAGAGCGGAATAAAGGTCAATTTAATGTTCAGAAGGGCAAAGTTCCTTTCAACATGAAGCATTATGGTACCACAGAGGAGCTTCGAACGCCTGTTGAATCAAGATTGCTTCAGGCAATGCAGCTGGCTCAGTTCTTGGAGTCTCCAAACACCTTTGACTTGAGGAAGATCTGGTCTAGAGGCATACTGCCAGGTAAGCACATTGGCATGGGGCATCAGCAGTACTCTGTTTGCACAGGACAAGTCCGCTATTTAGTAGAATATCTATTATAGTAAACCAGTAACTCCCCACCCAGAGATGGCCCAATTACTCAAAGTGCATGAGCATACCTACCTATCATTGTGTTAGTTTCTTCTTATTAGGTGCAGCTTGACTCCAGCTATCTGGAAGAGAGCAACTGGGCCTCCTGATCCAGAAGAAGTAGTCGTGACAGAGGTGATGATAACACATGCTCTATTTTTCACGAGTTTTGCACACTGCAGGTGAATTGATCGCAGTTCATAGTGGCTCATCAACTTGAAGCCGTCAGGCTGGCTCTGTAATAGACACATCAATGAGAATACCTGAAGCTGTACATCCACTGTAGACTTTTCAGCCCCATGGGTGCCATTGCAATCTTCGAGTCTCCAGTTTCTAATTTACCATTCAGAAAGAGAGTATGTGTAGTCCTTCTCTGTCTGTTTCTCTGTCGATACTGCTCCATGACCAGGGAGCTAACTAGACACCAATTTTCACTGGATCAACATCTGCGTAGTGAATGCTACAAATTCGCTCCTGCTGTCTCAGAGTTATATAGGCCAACCCCAAGCTTCACAGATACAATCCTCAACACAATCTGCAATGCCTGAATTCCCCCCTCACTTTCAGAAAGCTTGTGAACTGTGTAATTGCTAGCTCGACTCAAAGAAGTACTTGAAGCCAGAGGAACTTCTCACAGGCCGAGTCAAATTTTGTTTCCTTGCAGCTGTGGTTTAGTGGCTAATTGCATGGTCACGTGGCTGCTATGTGTGTCATACAGTGTGCAAGGTGTTGCGTGCAGGATACGAAGCTCTTGATCATGTACACGACAAGAAGTTCTGGCTTGTAGAGGATGAGCGAAGCCTGGAGGCATTTGTTTCTGCGCGCGTCAGTGGTGCTCCCTATGATGGTTTACCAGCTCAGCTTATTCTGGAGAGGGCGTTGGCATGTATGTCGTCTGCAATTGCTCACAGCAAGGATCAATCTTGCCTGTCTGCGCAGCCGCTTGCCTGCCCACCTAGTTTCCACCTTCAGTCAAGCGATTCACAGGCAGACAGCCGGATACGAATCCGTGACATAACCCCGTCGACAGGGGCAGCCGGGGTGGGGTTTACTCTTGTGACAGACCCTGATGGCTCGGCTGTGTCCACAGATGAACTGTCAGGCAAGCGGCCAGCAGACCATTATTCACAATGTTCCGCACAAGTCCAGCGGCTGCTGGCACATCAGCTGGGAGGGCAGCTTGTCGGCCTTCGAAGGATGGTTGCTGCTTCACGAGTCTTATTGGTTGAACTCAAGCAGATGAGATCCGATTATTGTTCCTTGTTTTTCCATCAAGGTGTCCTGGAATTTATTGTAGCACGGGCGTTCGAGGATGGGGCGTCGCAGCCTGCTGCTTGGGCGAGTGCTGCGGAAGTCCTTCTGGCTGAAGATCTTGGCGAGGGGCTTGTGTCCGGCGAGCAATGCTCCCAGGGTGCAAAGTGGATTGCAGCAATAAGAGCTAGAACTAGGAATTCAAACGAAAGCCATCACGCCAATGAAGCTCTTCAAAATGTCATGCTTTTGTATCAACGGGTGCACTTGCTCCGGGCTTGCCAGCACTTCAGGGCTGCTGTTTCTACAGCTGCATCTCACAATGTTGAATTCCGCGGACAGTGCGTAGCCACAATGCTGAAATACGTCACTATACCAGTATCGTAGTTGTTTGAGCTCTCGGTGTGTGGTTTCCACTGGAAATACCACCTAAGTATGTGCATTATGTCTAACAGTTATATCAGCTGTGCATTGCATGGCCTCTGCTAAACCATTGAGAGCCCAGGTGCAGCCCTTGCTCATGTTGGGAATACCTAGGGCTTAGGCTGCAGCACAAGAGTTACATGTGCTGCATCTCTTGTACTCTGGTGATTCTGTACATTTATAGACTTCACACCGGAGTACTGAGGGCTCCGTCTGATGGCTCTGTGTCTGGTATCTTGACACTGATTGCACTGTGGAACTGCAAGTGGTGCAACTTGATTACATATAATCTACCTTTTACAGGCTGTGTGTAGCACAAGTAAACAAGAACCTCTTCGCTACCTGGATGCAGCACAACACCCAGCATACAGTTATGTTGATTATAATGTACTTACGGTGTCATTTCTTCTAGTTTTTTGTATCTTTCCCACCTCGTTGATAGGTGTTTGCTTAATCAACACTTGTTACCATGAGGTATAGATTTCGCTTATGTTTGAAACTGTGAACAAGTTTGCTGGGTTTCATGAGAAGTTGTTGAGTCTGTGGGAAATTGTTTTGTATGAGAGGCTGCTCTGTGACTATTGACTTGACGAGCATGTCCCATGCCATTGGCAGTGGCTGAACTGTGAGAATGCTAGTCAGAATGAGCTGTTGAAAGTCACAAAGTTTTTCATGGGATTCATTGGGAAGGCTGCAGTCACAGATCGTACATGTGAATGAGAATAATCTTTGGTTCAGGGCATTGAAAGCTCTTGGGCTTGCACAGGCAGCATTACACCAACCTGGAGCATCTCTGCAAAGTCTTGTGCGTGCATCAAGATGCTTACCAGATGATGTGTCCATTCTTGAGGATGTCATGCATCTCTGGACCAATATCGAAAGAACTTCTGCACAGAAAGGCATGAAGTTTATCGCCCAGGTTGATTCTCTCCCCTCACGAGCATCAAGTAGCAGTGTTTGCTGTGCAGAGTATATTTTCTTCTGGTTTGAAGTGCATGTGCTGTATTCATGTCATGACTGGATTTAATGTTACTTGTGTGTGCAGGAGTTGGAAATGAATGAAGAAGAGCTGCATTTGTTGATCGAGGACACTGCAGAGGTCTTGACCACCTATATGGCCATACAGGACGGAATGTCCTGGGGAAAGACTTGCCCGCCACAGTCTAACCTTCGCTCAAGGAAGCGTATTAATTATTCTGTGCGGTGATCATTCCACAACTGCTGGGATAGCTTGGAGTTAGATGTTATGACTGCCCATGGTGTCTGTAGCCTAGCCACTGTCACACTTCCATCAACAGTGCAAATCCTTTTTTTACTGTGCATCATGCTGTGCTGGAATATGTGCACAACTGAAAGCTGTAAAGTCTGCTAAATAAATGATTGTGGGTTACATGACTCTCACAAATGTAATTGCAGTGAAACCAGAGCACGGAACACGGAGTTATGTGCTATGCCGTCGTGTAGGCCGCGGAAAGCCGCGAAGTAGCAGCGCTGAAAAAAAATTGGGGTGGGCATGTTTGCTTTTAGAAATAGATGCTGACAAAAAGATAGCTGGCGCACAGGGCAATACATGGGTGGTACCCCCTCCTGTCTTTGGGATGGAAGATGGAAGACCCGGCACGCACAGAATGCCCAGAGTTTGCAGCAATACCCCGATATTAATGAATAGTTAAACAATGGAACAGAATGTGCCGGTTTTGGTGCAGCTTGTATCTCATGAGATACAAAAGTTCGCCTGAAAAGGCCAGGAGCCGGCATGGAAGATTCACCCATCGCGGCGACACCGCGAGCGCTCTGCATGCGCTGTCTGAAGCTGGCTTCGCCTTGATTCAAAGTTCTGAATATGCTCTCAGATATGACAACATGATAATATGAATGCACCCTATTGCTTTTCTTTGACAACGCCGCATCCCATTCTCGTTCTACGGTGGACATGATGAATATGGTTACGTTTTGCAATTGTATCTTGTTGTATCTCTAGAGATAGTGGCCGTCGCAGAGATACCACCGTGAAAAAGATAGCAACTTTACATGCCACACTGCCTCAATAAGCAACTGGAATCTGGCCTTTCTGTAAAACGCTGACGATGCTCGGCTGCTGCATAGATGCCAGCATAGTGTTGGCGGGGCATACAAGCATTGATAACGATATTACAGTTTTGGCCCACGCTCTTCGTTAGAGAGTACACTGAAAACTGAAGAATCGAATTTTCAGAGCAGCAAACGTGCATGTCACAATGTCAACTTTACTGAAGAGATGATCTTCAAGTCAAGAAGGCGATGTGAGCTCAAGATCGCGCATGTAGAGTGCTCATGCTGTCGCCGCGCTGGGTGAATCTGTCCCATGCAGTCCATTTCAGACGAACTTTGTATATACTGCACTAAAGCCGGCACTTCATGTTTCATTTCGTAGTTTTTCATTGGGGTAGCTGTATTACTGCAGGTGTTGGGCATTCTGTGCGTGTCGGGTCTTCCATTTTCCACACCCCGAATCGAGGAGGGGTGGTACTGACAGAGCACGGTCCACATGCATGTATGGTACCAATGTGAATCGCGTTGTTTCGTGGAAGCTTTGTTTTGTGTATGTCTACGCCAGGTACAGGGTAGAGAAACTTCAAAACGCACATTGGTAATGCAAAGCCAAAGTAGCATTAAGCACAATATATGGATATTGAAACTTATTTGAAGTCGCGGAGCTTATTGTGTACATTTCGAACCGTGAGACCGCACGTTGGCTCGTGCGCACCTCGCGCAGTCGAGGCTAGTTGTACTGGTACCACGCGCTTCAAACGAAAGGCGACCCCATGAGCATCGCTCAAACAATATGCTACATAATAATGACACAGACCCCACAAATCGGACGGGGAAATGAGATTGTTTCAAATCTATATGCTGAACGCGAACACTTACGTTCTACACTCGCTAAACTGAGACTGGCATGAACGCTCAAGCTTGCCACGATACGGATTTTAAAATTAATCAGATTCCTCGTGATATCCTTCTAAGAGTTTTCGCGTATTTATCGCCTTCGGAAGTGGCGCAAGTTGGTTGTGTCAACAGATTCTTGCGGGAAGCGGCCGAAGATGATTCACTATGGCGGTCGTATTGCGAGGCACGCTGGAATAAACCTTATATCTACGAGAGGGAATACGTACACAAACAGATCTTCTTAGGCGGTAACTTGTGGAGGAGAGGTGTTTTATATTGCGTGCCCTTGTCAGGTCCAAGCCTGTTTCACAATCCAGAGGTTTTGGATGTGAGGTGGAGTTTGCAGTATTCACCTCGATTCCAAGGTGTGTAATTCATTTGTATTTTATTCGCTGGATGAGGTTCGGCCCCAAGAACTCCAGGGATGTTATGAAGTCTGTTTGGTACAATGAGTTAGTTCTTTTGAGTGTACATTTCCACATTCTAGATGCCGTATTTGACCGATCAGTATACCTCATATTCAATGCCAGCATGTACTGTTTTCGTGCAGACTCTTTCATTGTTTCTTGGGAGGGTAATCAATGCACTTGTGTGACGAGCTCCGAACCCGAGAACCCGCAATCATGGTCAGCTAAAGGCGAGGTCCACAGCCTGGGACATGGCTGGATAACTAGTTGTTGTAGAATATCCGAAGACGGTTATGTTGCAGCCGACGTACATGGGCGGCTGCATGTGTGCTCTACAGCTCGGGATATATCTTTGCTACATTGCGCCCCAGACCGCAAGAGAGGTCGAAGTGCGAGTTCCCACAAGTACACCGCTTTCAATATGCTGCCCTTTTTTTCTTGATCGAATTATCCAGTCTTATGATCGTATTATTCAGTCATGCGTGGATGACGAGCAGTTGGTAAAGCATGTGACTTGCACCTTAAAGCATAATCTGCTCTGCAGCTTGATGAACGCAATAATGATACCCAATTGTACAGTATCACGTTGTCAATCTTTGCCCGGGCGTTTGCGTACGATTTGGCTCACTTCGAGCTACGGTGCTTCTCGTACCTTCTATTCATCTTCGGATGTATACATCACGACACGGGGAGCATAAACGTCATCCGCGCCCCTTTTGCTTGTGACATTGCAATGTCAATTTCCGAATGTAAAGTTTAACGTCCAGTCGGTCAGTATTGATCAGGAGTATCTGAGTATCTCAAGCTGGCATATGCAGCGGGAGACCACGAGCACAAGCAGTGAGGTCAGTTTCACAATTCTCTATGCTAGTAAAGGTGGTCATTACCCACCAGAGTAATGTATTCAGTCCTGTAGGGATTGATGCTGCAAATATTACAAGCAATATCTTTGCTTTCAGAACTGGATGGAATTTGCAAACAGTTGACTCAGTTCACTTGAACAGCAAGATGCTGATGTGACGAGCTACACATGGACACTTCAACTGCTCATAAATAACATATCCATTTACAAATTATACAGTAGGATTCAGCTGAATTTTGCTACTCTCCCCGACCTTGCAGCATTGAATATGGGTAAATAAGGTTGGACTTAAGGACATCCTCACTGAAAAGCTACCCAAACGTGTAATTAAAACTTTTCTTTATGCTTCAGAATGAACCTGGCAAATGGTTGCTCTTTGCAAGAAAAACCTGGCTTGTATTGAAACATACCTGAGGGTAATGTGCACTTGCAACATCGTGTCTGATTTTTCAGCAGACTCGTTTTATCCAGATTTTGATGCAGTAAGATGCAGGCGTTTGCAACACAGTCTGAGTGCTTGAATATCAGAATGAGGAAAGCTTTGCAGGCATGGTAGAAGAGCCTAGGGAAGATGTGTTGTATTTTTTATCTGAGTATGGTTACAAGAATTTGTCCGAGTTACAAATGATCGATAATAGAAATATGTGGCTTCTAGCACAAAAGGGAAGCAGTCAAAATGGCTGCATTGTTGTGGCAGACATTGTGGACTGCAACAGTACTAGTTGTCGAGATTTCATGGAAGGCTATTGCTTCCATGGCCTCTGCCAATCCTCTCAAGGGTCTCAGGTGAGAATGTTGTCCTGAATTCATTGCTGGCATCAAACAGCCGAACGCAAGAACTCATGATACTCTGAAAACTTGCTCGAATCCATATTGGCAGACAGCAGTGATGTGCAGGTTGGCCTGGCAGTGGGCACTCATGTGCCAGGAGTATGCGGAACCTGTATCTCGTTTGAGAGGTCTAGTTGTAGTCTTTGGGATCGAAGTGCACTTTGTGGCCACAGGGGTACATCAGCTCTACTATGTACCGTAGATATGAGAGCTCCTGGGATTGCAGACAGGTGCCTCTTGAACAGCTGCTCAGTATTCCCGAAGGTTCTTACATGCCCTGGGAGAGACCACTACTTCATCACAAGGTGTGGAGGCCTGGTTTCCAATTGTGACATTGCTTAAGTCAGGACTTCAGAGCATTTCCTGGTTTTAATACTGCCAGGTACGCACAAGCAACTCAGGTATAAACTAGTAACCTACTCTACTTCTGTGCAGCCATCATGACTGTGCAGTTGCAGCATGGGACATGCGAAATCTGGTTTTCCCGGTGCATGAGGGCAGGCTTGATCATCAGGCTGAGCCTGCTCCACACTTTGGCTTGGATCGCTCTCTGTGGCGTGCACCAACTCAGGCATTGTGTCTCAGTGCTACCCATGACAGCCTGCTTGGTCAAGCCGAGAATGGTATGCACAACTGGCTCCGTATGCCGCAGCTGATGCCTTACTCACCTTTTCATACTGAATCCAATGTACAGATGGACTCTTTGAAGAAAAGGACAAAGTACATTAACAGTGTCTACCTTAGTCCTTACTTAATTGTTAGGGCCCAGTCTTGCTTGATCAGTGCTGTGTCGCCAAGCATGTGTGTTTCTTCAGGATTTTATTGTACGGATCCTGTATCATCACAGTGTTGGCATCTACTCTTGCCATTCCACACATCGCTCTAAACTCGTTCGTACCCAAGCTTGTTTGAGCTGCAGAAGAGAAATTTTAATTCAGTTTTCCTGTTTCAAAGCTAAATGTAGCAGCTCTGGATTCGACTTGGTGTCACTGAGTTTTACAACTGTCTTGCCTGTAGGTATGCTATGGCACTTTGACCTGTCATCGATGCTAGGATGGGCTTGTGGCACTCCACAGGGGTGCTGGTTGCAGCACCGCTCCTCTAGTGACGCCCTACCTGGGACCTGGGAACACCCGACTCCTGTTGGCATGATCCCTGGTGATCTGGGTACTGCAGGAGGGGGTATACACATGCTCCCTGGTGCAGCTAATGGGGCATTTCTAGCACCTGGAGTTCAAGCAGTCCGTCTAGCTGCTGATAGTTATGAGTATCAGCAACATGCCCAGGATCAACAGGAATCTGACGCTGATTCCGAATATTGGATTGCAGGGTCCTACTTGCAGAAGGGATCAGTTAACTACTCTGTAGAGCTACAAGGGTCTGCTGGCATTAGGATGTACTATTTGAGCCCTGTAGATTTGTAGAGCCAGTATTTGGTTACTTGTTGAGGCGGTGGTGGTTTATCTGAGATGGAATGATCAGCATGAAGACTCATGGCCATGTCAGAGTTGGATGCAGGTGGCACAGTAACTCAAGAATTCAGCTAGAACAAGGTTTCAATCCTGTCACATTCTTTTTTGAATCTATGAGTTTCAAGCTGCTAGATACCTGTGAGATTTAAATTCTCAGCACCATCAGCCCAGGTTTGGTTCAACCAGAACATGGTCACGTGCGGCACATCCTCAGCTATTTGTTTCAGTTCCGTTTTGAGGCAATACTAATCGCTGCTTTGGAACAATGTTCAGCTTTTGTTTAACACTACAGGTACGCTATTACCTTCTGAACTTTGTTGCTTGGAGTGTTGCTCTATATTGTATACATACATTGTTTTTGTTATCTCTGGCTTCTCTAGAATGACGCCAATCCTTTTTTTGATAGGTCAGAGGCTCAATCGGCTGTTAGGGAACATTAGTGCATGGACCGTGGCGATATGTACGAGTAATAGTGGTTATTTGTACTGAGTAAAGCTGACTTTTTTCAAAAAATCATACAGAACATAGTGCCAGTTAAAGTTTTGCAGCTGCTCCTTCCCGCCTTCATCATTCGATACTTCAATGCATACTGGTCGGATAATTTTGCCCAACTCAAGCAATATGATCAAGGATGTTGACAACATATGTGCTTCGTGTGTCGTGGGGGATGCCATGCCCGCGCACTGAACTCGCGTCACGAGGCCTCATCCTCATCTCCTGTCGAGAGTGGTTTATACATGACACGCTCAGTGCATTCTTACTAGGATTCAAAGCACACACTATCAGTGCTTAAGCAAAAAAGTTCTTTTTTAGATTTGACTACCTCGTCACAGAAGATGCACTTGAGGACGTTCTGTGGGATTCGATATCCATTGATAGTCGAAAGGTACACACGATTTTCGTCACGAGACACCACGAAAACCAAGGTCAATGATACGTCAAGGCAAATTATCACAACATTGATCACGTGGGATGTGAAGTCGATCGCGTCAGCACTTGGAGTGTTCTAGATACGTAGAGACTGGCGATGCATTGCGGTTGCCTTCGATTTATCGAGGCTCCGTTGCATGAAAGAGCAACATTTGTGCTTCCTTGCCTACGTTCAGCACTCTGAATTTGGAAGCTCAACCTGGTTTTAAAACATATAAATAGTGATGTTAGTTCCCAATAACATCATAATGCTGCCGATAGCACAACTTCCTGATCCGAGAAATATCCAAATTACGAGATTTATCAGCCATGCCTTGCTGTTGCGAACGCCGCTGCTGCTCAGGCGCTTCTTGCGCTTGTGCTGAAGATTGTACTTGCCACGTAGAGCCGGGATGTTGCTCCGAAGGCAAGGCTTCTTGCTCGTGCCCAGCTGTGGCCTCTGTTCTTTGCACGGAAGCTTGCGGTTGTGCGGAAGCTTGCGCATGTATCGAGAAGTCTGCTTGTCCATGTGAGGCTGAAGGCTGTCAGTGTTCTTGCTGTGAACGGAAGTGCTCATGCGAAGCTGGATGTGGTGCGAAGTGTCATTGACACGGCAGAGGCACGAAGTCGTATTAGTGTCATTTGCAGTAGACAGGGTTGGATACCGTGCAAGCTTTTCAGAAAGAGAAGGGAACATGTGTGTGTCTATGCCTGTTGCAAGGATGAAAGTTTGATGTCATACAGTTCCTAGGCACCTGTAACGCCAACATGTTACTCTCCTTGCTCAAGAAAAGAAATATTTCGCCGTGTTCTCACCCTGCATGTGCAACCACGTTACACTCAAATGCGTCTGTGGAAAAAATAGTTCTCGTGACATAACTCCGGACGTATACGGTTCGACTGTCGAGTCGCAAAATGTAAACCGCTCAATGTTGAACGAAACGTTTACAGTGATATCTGGTTCTTGCACGGCAACTTTGGTCTGGTTAGTGTAAATAGGCGTGTCGAAAAGGAGTAATCATTACCTTCATCATTTGCCGTCAACATCATTCCCATCTTGAAGCACAAAAAGCTCCCTGATGAAACAGATGGTAAGCTCAACACATGCATATGGCATATCGTTCATCAGGTCATGAAGAGATAGAATTATCAAGGCACAACATTCATTTGATTTTGTTTCAGGTCTGGCAAACCGTAATGGTGAACGTGTGCCTGGGTGTTCTTGTCAAATGTTTTTCGAACCGAGAATGCATGATAGTTGTTGCAACATGTTGCAACATGCGTGCCAAGTTGTCCTTGTATTTCAGCCGCCGTGGAGGAGATACTGGGTTCATGAGTACGTCACTTAATATAGTTTTCTACGATATCAAGTAATTGCTGTAACAGTCGTGAGAAAGCGTTCTTAAGACCAGAATTCTAAAGTTGAAACCTGTGAACGAGTACCGCGCTGGTAAGTACCCAGGTGGCTCATCACGTATATTACGACAATGGCTACGGAATTGGCTCGCTCTCTGACTGCTCCTGAGCTTATTGCGAAAAACATATGCCCTGTTAAGAAGGAGTACGTATCAACATATCAGGAGCGGAAACACGTGGAAGCAGTAGGTAGTGTTGCTGGTTGTAACGAGCAAGCAGCGGAGAAGAAGAGCAACCGTCAGCTGAAGAAGGTAGCATTCTGCTGTAAATAAAACACTTTTAAGGCCCTATCAATAACATTCGTACACTGAATGCATAATGCAAAGGTTCAGGACATGTTTGTCCATGTGCGTAGGAGAGGAAAGAAGAGAAAGCTGTCAAAGTATGCTCTCATTACATTCGAGGGACATGTACGTTTGGGGCGAGCTGCAAGTACAATCATGACTTAACAGAAGTTGTCCGACAGCGTTCGCCAGACCTACCAGGTGAATGCCCATTCTCTTGTACGCCTGCTTGCCCTTATGGCTTGCTATGCAAGTGGGCTACCAAGCACAAGAACCCGGACGAATTAACGAAGAAATGGTTATTTACCAAACTTCCGCAGTGTCAAGGTAGTTTTCAAACTAGCGTTTCTAACAACCATTGCATGCATGTTCACCTTCCATCAGCTTAAACTCCTCTCAGGTTAACTTCTTTACGTTTTAGGTGATGAAATCATACAAGAACAGAATTATCCGAGCTCCAAATCAAGCAGTGATGTAGAAGTATATGTGCTCCCCACTCCCAGTGAGATTGTTCCATCTGTGAATGCACTCAACATGGCATTGACAAACAAGCTGAGAAAGAACAGCTATGACTTTTCTAGAGCTAAAATTGCTCTGAAAAGCATGTCAAGCACAGCTCAATCGAGACGCGACCGCCAAAATAACACCAAAGACTATGACATGAACAAGACGAATAACAGGACTGATGACCCGGAGTGCACCCAAAGCTGTGCAGCGAAGGAGACAACTTCCCAGCCTCCAAATGAAACAGATCAAACTTGTGCGCTCCTCCCATTTCTGCACATTTGGGAACCTAGCTCATCTACTTACCTTTCATGACCTGTCGAATTTTGTTGCCACAATCAACATTTCTTTCCATAGTTTGAGAATTTCTCACTGTACGCTTACTATTACAACATGCTCAGCCTTCATGCAATAGTGTTTGATGAAGTAGGGCTACAAATAGATGTATAATTACTACATGTGTCCTACTACAGGCGTAGCTATTTCCTCTGTAAGCTGTAACATCCCACCGATGAAGAATGGAGAGCCTGAAGGTGTACAGAGCTACAAGGGTAAGGGAAATCAGGACAGTTCTGTCAACATGGATCCCCCACTCAAGAAGCAGAAGGTTACAGATGATGATATCCTGGTACCCATTTATGACATTTCAAAAACCAGTAATACAGAGAGGGGAATACACAAGCGAGATGGCAAGCCTTACATCAACTTCTCTGGAAAGCTTTACTGTGCCCCTCTCACCACTGTAGGAAACCTTCCTTTCCGGAGGATTGCAAAGCAGTTTGGGTGTGACATTACTTGTGGAGAAATGGCAGTCACAGCCAATTTACTTAAGGTTTGAACTCATCACTTTATTTGACCCTACTCCCATGGATACCTTCAGATTTTTCTGGAGAAATGCTCAGGGCTGTATAACACCACCGTTTCAGTGCAAGGAGTATTTCGCTGTTAGTTTTTTGAGTTACATGCTAATTGTGGCATAGGCTGTAACGAAATCATGTTCCTTTGGTTATTGCCTTCAACAGAGGTCCTCTGCAGGGGCAGCAATCAGAGTGGGCGTTACTCAAGCGGCATCCATGTGAAGACATCTTTGGCGTACAGATTGCAGGCTCCCATGCAGACAGCATAGCTCGCTGTGTACAGCTCCTGGTGTGCTACCAACAGCTCTCAAGTGACAGCAAGCTTGTCTTTTCAGCTCATCTGGCCATCAACATCAATCAAGCAAACAACCACCATTTAACCTTACTGTTTTGCTTGAAGAATAAGAGAAACTCAACTGATTTCATCTTTGATTTTTTCAGGAGCGCAGCCCATATCATTTGTCTTGTAGCCACACCCTGTGAAAACTTATGAGTACAAGTGCCAGCTTCAGAAGCTCAACCCGCTTTGCTTATGAATCCAAGATGTGGGTATGCAGGAGGATAATATTAGCGTGGACTTCATTGACATCAATATGGGATGCCCCATTGACCTAGTAAGCTCCACTCTGTCTCAGTGCAGCATCAGATCTGCCTTACTACCTGTAGATGAATTGGCAAGTTTTCAATGAATCTGGTTACTGTGATATCTTGTTTCTGACTGTTTGTTGTGGCACGTAATGATTATACAGTCTTTCGAATCTAATATCATGTGTTTAAGCCTCTTCGAAGCCAGTAAGTGTGCAGTGTGACTAGGAAAGCAATACTCTGGGTGCAGATTTGTAACAAAGGGATGGGATCGGCGCTCATTCAGAGACCACAGCGCATGCGCGACATCGTTTCTGTGGCTTCTGCAGTAGCCCAGGACACTGCAATAACGTTCAAGACACGCACGGGGTTTGCTGACAAGCTGGAAAGCCGCAATGCTGCTCGTGTCATAAGCTCTGCAGCTTCATGGGGTGCATGTGCAGTCACCGTGCATGGGCGAACACGCCAGCAAAGGTACCCTTTCAAAGCTTCCTACATACTGCAGCCTGCGCTTGCCACCCTCCCTGCAAGCATTGATTGTTCAAATATCATTGAGGCATCGCCTGCGCTCAATTGCATCATTCACAATCACTCGTGGCGGTATGGATAGTACAGCTATCAGTGTTCATCTCAAGTTTGTTTGTGGCAGCATTGTCCACTTACATTCCAGCCAAGAGGAGCACAGGAACCGATTCAGCATTTTTTTTACCCATGTGCATTTCTCAGATTCGTGATCCAGTTGAATTGTGGGAATTAGATCGCTTTTTTGAATACTCTTGTACTTGTTCCAAAATCGGGATCTCAAGATCTCAACTGCTTACTAGTTGATCAAGCAAAGGTGTAGAATTGCCTGGATTGTTGAGATGCGTAGCTATATACACAGTGCAACAGAGTGACTTTTCTACTGCTAGAAGTTTCAAGGCGCGCAGGTACTCTAAGCTGGCGGACTGGGAGTACATCCAGCATTGTGCCTCAGTAGCACCACCAGGGCTGCAAGTGATCGGAAATGGAGATATATTTTCCTGGGATGATTACCAGGCACATATGTCTGCTGGACAAGTACGGAGGCCCCCCTCACTTGACAAAGTACTGTAAATTTGATCGAGATACTTCTAAACAGTGATGCACACAAAGCAGATGATGCATCTCTTCTTTGAGCCTGCATAGAGGCTAGTAGTATCCCATTTCTGGAGGTGTTCAGTTTTCAATCATTTTGTGACTGCATTCTCAATAGCCTGGTAGAGACTGCTTGTTAATTTTCCGGCAGCCAGCCATGGAATTTGTTTCTGCAAAGCTGCTTGGTGTACCTGCTAACAGGGTTGTGAACATGCAGTTGTCATCCTGTATGATTGCTCGCGGTGCATTGATTAAACCCTGGGTATTTACCGAGATAAAGGAGCGTAGAAATTGGGATATATCGGCAGCAGAACGGCTTGACATGCTGAAAGAGTTCTGCAAGTGTGGGATTGAACACTGGGGATCCGATAAGCAGGGCGTCGAAAAGACAAGACGCTTCTTGCTCGAGTGGCTGTCGTTCCTTTGCCGCTACGTTCCTGTTGGGCTCCTTGAGGTTATCCCTCAGCAAATGACATGGCGTCCTCCAGCATTCTATGGCAGATCAGACCTTGAAACTCTTCTCGGCAGCACCAGTGCTGCAGATTGGGTCAAGATCAGTGAGATGCTGCTCGGACCTGCACCACAGGGCTTCTCCTTTGTGCCTAAGCATAAAAGCAACGCATATGAGAAGTTAGAAAAAAGTAACGAAGCAGACGAGGTCCAAGGATGATGCGCTTGAAACCGTTTCCTTGGCCTGTTATGCCGTTTGTACAGCCCTTGTAGAACATGACTGTAGGTATAACTACCGCATCAGATGAGGAAAGCTTTCAGAATTGGCATAGCTTGCTGCAGTCATTCATTCTTTGCTGTCGTAATATGGAGATTCGTGGCGATCACTAACGGAATTTGTGATGAAATATGTAGCTTGCTCTTGTTATATTCAATCCAGCTAGATGAAAAGTATGTATAAAAAAATTCAGGAAGACCATGTCCCCGAGTGCCAAACAGTCTGATGGGAGACCCTATGTGCTATGAGTGTTGCTAAGTTCGAGTATTACGTCGCCTCAGGTCTCCTTAAACAACGTTTTGTTCAACTTTGAGTAGTGTCTATGAGTTGTACACGCGTACAGCATGAGCAGAGGTCTGGAAACCAGCAACATGCATGCCCTTCGTGGAGGTGCACCTACGTGGTTTCCTCGTCCAACTATCAAAGTTATGGGGATTAAACAAATTCAGAACAGCTCTCCCAGTTGCATAAGCATATGATTTTGTACTCTTTATCGTAAACTACAGTATGGTTGCGCAAAAGTGTACTCGTAATGGCGCCATTACTTGATACGATTTACCAACCTACTTGAAAGGGAGCAAGTGGTTGACATCCATTCCTCTATCGTCAACTGTGATGGAGAACATTACTTCGGTCAAGAATGTGCAAGCGCAGCAACAGCAAGCTTCAGCGCCAACCAGAGAACCACCAGCCTTACCAGAACTTACAGCTGCGCAATATGTCATTCTTGCAGAATCTCAGCGGAAAAAGCGTGCTCTCGCAGAAGCTCGTCTCAAATACAATGCTCTGGTTGATGAAAATAAGCGTATGGTGGAGGAAAGGCAGGAATCTGAGCAAACTGCGTTCGAAGTACGAATATCTAGAGGAATACATCCAATCCATGGTGACGGGTACGCATTTTAGATAAACATGGTACAGGTCACAGAATCAATGCGCAGAGATATTCACTCCAAGAACGAGAAGATTGCGGCCCTGGAGCTTGCTTTGGAAGAACAAAAGAAGAAGTATGAAACTTCTGTAGTTGCTTTAAAGCACACGATGGAAGGGCATCTTGCAGAAAAACAAATGCGCATGCAACAACTGGAGGACAGCTTCAGCGAGCAAGTCGATGCCTTAAATCAGAAACTCAAGGTATGCGGCTGGAAAAAAATATACCACACTTCATAAACGCTTGCAAAATAGTGAATATGAGATGTTGGAGAATGAAGAGAGCAGATATATGGGCTTAGTACTAAATGAGATACGCATGGAAGAACAACCGGGACTCGTACTTTTTATTTTTCCCGAGTCAGTGAATTACCTGCAGATTCTGTCAGTCTGAATGACAGTATTGAGCTTAGTGTTCAACCTTGACACCAATTGAGGGATCCACGCTGATGAACCAACTTGGTCGACTTGTGGCTCACACGCAGCTGTCCTCACTGTTCAGGACGTTGAAAAGTTTGTCTGTGAGAAGGAAGAGCTTGAAAAAGATAGGCTGCGCATGCATGCTGAGAATGATGCACTGCAGAACAAGTTGCAAGAAACTGAAAGGCAGGCAGAGCATCGTTTCATCCAAAACACTGTGAACCTCCAGAAAGAATACAAGCAAAAGATGGAAGATCTCACAAATCGGTGAGCTTGATGTTGTGCAATCCAGCTTCCTCACAATCACACAAAGTGTGTGAAGTGTTACGTTAGTGTGCAGTTATGAGGAAGACATGGACCAGCGCTTGGATGTGACCGTAAAACGGATTGTACAGCAGAGCAAACGCACTGCCCAGGAACTACAGTTGCACGCTGATGAGTCCTCTCTTCTCCAAGAAGAAAACAGGGTCTTGCAAGAGGAAAGAAAGTCTCTGATGAGGGTATTTGGCCGATCATCTTACCGTACACCCTTGAACGTACTTAAGACCCTGAAATTCCTTGGGGAAGGCCATGTGTACAGTGCAACCACAGTGGTTACTCATTAAATAATCTTTCTGAACATGCAATTGTATTGTTAACATGCGTGAGTCATGTACATCATGTTACTCTACCTTCACTAATTATATAATTTTGCCAGATGTGCAAGACAATTGATGGAACCTTAATACCACTGTTCTCTGCCACTGCCTGACCATCCTGTAGGAGCTTTCCCTTAAAGTTCAGATGGAGCAAAACTACATAAATCGCAATGCCAAGCAAGCCAGGAGTATCAAAGAGAACGCAGAAAAAATCATGGCTTTAGAGCGAACTCTGCAAGGCTTTGTAGAGGATTTTGAAAAAGAGCGAGCACACATGAGACAGCAGTGGGAACAGGCATCTGCTGAAATGAATGCAGAGGTTGCAGGGTATAAGAAGCTTGTTGAGGTTGGTATTCAACACCATGATCTTGCTCGTGTTGGATTTAAGTTCGGAAAGTTGATGAAGATAGACTGTCTGTTAGCTTCTGTTTTGCTCATATGGTTTGGTCACTATCTACTGTGCGGTGAGCCTATTGCTACAATCCTGACCATGCAGCTTCGAACCAAGGAGGCCAAGAATATCCGCCGCCTTGCTCAGGAGGTACTCTTACAGCGTTCTGACACTGAGATATTCTTTCTGAGTAGTTTGGATCTGGTCCGAAAACAGATTGAAGCAGAAAGACAGGCAGGGACACCATGTGGATCTGCTCCCTCAAGGTCAGGGAAAGTTGATATTGCAAACTTGACATGGGCTGAGCGTGAGCGCGTTCTCAGACTTGCTTTTGCTAAAATCAACAACCAAACCAGAAGTTTGAAATTCTTGAACTTGCCGCCTCATCTGAAGGCCCAAGTCAGAGGCAAGGAAGGTCCAGTTGGTCGAACTAAAGACATATTCTCTGGGTTTGTGTCCGGAGCAGAGAAACCTAGTTTGGTTTGACGCAACTGCAAAAGTTCAGAGTTTTCCAATATGAAGTATACAGAACATATTATGCTCCTGATCAGAAACAAACGTATCATGTGATGATGTCATTGTGGCCATTAGCAAAAGTCCTAGAGAAACAACCCACCACATGTCATAGCTATACTCTTATGGCCTTTGGATACAATTGTATTCACCTCATGGATATTGGAAGTATTAGCTTCCCATCAGGAAACAAGCACTAGCTTTTCATCAGAATTGAAGGCATGATATATCACTACTGGGGTTCTCGAGTTACAAATTAAGGATGACACTAATCACTTGATTCTACGTGCTCCCTTTTGGCACGAAACATCTTGCTCTATGAAATCTAGTGGTTTCAAATTGCAGAGAAATTAGATACACTATTTCACTGGTATACAAGGCCAGCATGTTTTGGTCCTTTTCTAATTTCTTGTATAATAAATCTGGGCAACAGCAGTCATGTGCTCCCTTATGAGACATTTTTCGTGGATTTAGAAACTCAGTTGAATGACTATGTATGCAGTATTCATGATATCACTATCACCACTCAGATCTTCAGACAGTACATCTCCAATCAAATTCTATCTACTGTAAAGTAGCATGTTGGCTTCACTGGAAGGCTGTATGGGTAATATTTGGGTGTTCATACAACACTACTCAGTTCCTCAAAAAACCTAAGTTGTACACTTATTAGGAACAGCTCTTGTCAGAATTCTGAGAGCCAGGCACGCCAAGGTCAACGTGGGATTTGTTTAACATCTTACACCAAAGTCAACATTTTTTCTTGCTCAGATGGAAAAAGTATGCTGCAATATGCATCTGACAGTGGTAATAGTGGTGTGACTTGATCCAGAATTCGCATGTTACTTAAGAATAACAATGTAAATCTAGAGCCTAAGCTGGGATTAGGAATCCCATGCATTGGTATAGCTCCGCGATAGTGAACATGCCCATCTATTTCTTGCAGAACAGGATTCTTTTGGGCCCCAGTCAACGTTCATATCCAAACCCAAGCTTTGTTTTTCATTCTATGAAAATGAGTTTGTCGATTGTCACTTTTGTTTTGGCCAACCTCAATCAGTAAAGACCAGCTTTACGACAAAAAGCTTGTAATTTTTATAACTCTGCATCTGAATCTGCAGAGTTATAAATAAGCTATTTTTTCTCCTTTTTATTCCATGCTTTATGTCAGTTTCAGTGGAGCCGCCCGAATGCAGACGGAAATTCTCAGCGAAGACGTTGCATATCGCAATAAAACTCAATGTTCATTTTAAATAAGTAGCAATTCCACGGCGTTGATACAGCCGAGATTTGAAGTATTACACTACCCCCTAATATTGAAACAGGCTTGTTACGATATTGTCTGCTGTTAAGGAAGACTGTGGCAAGACTTGCGCTGTGCAAATACTCAGTTATGTATCAGCTCCCCCTCAGAATGCAATGATGTATCGTACGTTTTTGAAAGCACCGGTAAACACGTGCATCACACGTATGGATTAGGCATGAAACGTTACTATGTCAGTAGACGCTAGGAGGTGCGAGGCAGTTTCAGTGGAATTTCCGCCAGAGTTGCGCGAAACAGTCGCGTTTAGGCGCCACGGTTGTGAGCTCCCACTAAATATATTTCAGGTGGATCTAGGCTGCTTATTGGCTGTACACGTGTTCAAAATCACAACGAGCATTGACGGGTTTTCTCAACACGTACCTAAATTGGTTGCAGGCGGGAGGCGTGTTTGTACATTTCATATGCACAAGCGTCACAGTGACATACTTACTAGCCTTGTTTGATCCAAATGATACCTTCTTGGCGATTGCTCTGCTGGGAGTAGGACTCCATTTCTTCACAACAGTTTCCTACTTGGTGACAACATTCACGGACACCACAGACGACGCAATCAACCTGCCAGAAGATGAAACGCTCCAGCTTTTCTGCGATTTGTGCAATGTACGCAAGTATATATCGTATTCTTAGCTGGAGCGCTCATCAAGGCACCGCCTACACCCCATGCGATGAGTAGAACCATTTTGTGCAGTCACGAGTGCACGATTCTAGTAAGCACTGCCGTGCCTGCCGCAAATGTGTCATTGGATTCGACCATCATTGTGTATGGTTGAACTGCTGCATTGGAGAGCGAAATTACTGGCAATTCTTTACTCTTTTAATTTTCGCCCTGATGCTATTGACCTTCCAAGCTGGAGTGAATATAGCTACACTGACGCGAATCATCCGGGGATTTGAAGTTGCTCAACCTATCCTCCTGTTGCCTGGGTCCAGCTCCCTCGGGAAGGTGAGCCTAATGCAAGCTGTTTACCTTGTGAAATTTCACTTCTGAGACAAACTATTAATGGTGAACAGCTCAAAATTTTCAGGCACTGCTGGCAACTGCACTTGCCATTAACTCAATCGGAGCTTTGTTGCTGCTCGACCTTCTTTTATTCCATATTATTCTCAGAATCAAAGGACTGGCAACATTCGACTACTTCCTTGCTTCACAAGGTTATGTTGAACCTGAGTTGTGTGGGGTAAAGTTGAAGTCAATACCATTTGTTGAGTGTTGCTTTGCAGTATCGACAAAGAAGAAATTAGGAATAAGTATTTGTCGACTCTTGAGAACAACATCTGAAGCTGGTAAGTTAGCAAGATGGAGACACCAGCGAGGAAAAATTGTACCACTACCAGAGCAAAATCAATCAATCAACTGATGGCTTATTCAATGCATAATTATGGTTGTGTAATGAAAGAATCAATAGAGTGCCTTTCATAGCTCAACTAAGTACAGGAACAGTGCACCAGTCCTTGGCACTGTTGCAACTATGTAAGCAACTAAGGCATGCATCATCCTGTTACAGGACAGCTGTTTCAAGTCCTAACATGTCTTACTGAAAACTTTGAGGTAGTGCTACATGCCACAACCCTTGATTGGTGCAGTGTCAGGCACAGTGTAGAAAACAGTGTTAGAGGTAACTATTCTTTTAACTGAATAGTGTCAATGCTATTGAGCTTGAATCTGGCCAAGAGGATAAGAGCACTACATGGACTGAGTGAGTGTTGTCACTATGGAGAATTGTCATCTCCATGTAGCTCAGGCAAGGTTGTGATTCTTGGGCTGTCTTGACAGGAAGCCTCTTCAAAATTATCTTCTGATAGCTGATTTTCGCTTAATGTTTCTTTACAAACTTCTGCTCTGTCATCCCCCAGAAGTAGTTGTAACTCCATCATTTCCTTTTTGAGCCTCATTTTCTCCGTTTCCAAGTTTAAGTTGTACTTCTTCGCACCCTACACATTACTTATTCAGATGTGATGAGTTTCTCTGCGTTGATCAGGTGGCAAATCTGTACCTCCACAGCTTCCGCAAGATTCTGGATTTGTTTCTCTAGATCAGCACTCTCTGCCTCAAATACAAGGGATGCGGGTCCTTGGATTTCATTGATTTGACACGGAGGTTGACACTCTGAGAGATTATTGTCAGTTATCTTTGACTCAGCATGCTGTACTATGCGTGCTTTCAGGTCCTCTAAACCATTAACAATCTCCAGGCGAGACACCTCCTTTTTCAAGGTTGCACTTTCTACTCTCAGACTCTCAGGAATGCCGGTCATCTCAACCTTGTGCTTGTCGATAGTTTCCTGAAAAAAACATAATTGTGTGTATTATGCACATCATCACATTAAAATACAAGAAATTCTCATGTGCACAAGTGTAAGATCACATCTTCAACCTGCACACGCTTGAGTTCTTGCAGAAAATTGGAACATTGTCCTGTGTCCTCTTGTACAATAGGCTGATGAGGGCTTCCCAACCTGTTCATGTGAGCAATACTAAACCTGAAAGTTTGAAACTTGATTGTAACTAATACACTTCCCTGAAAGCTACTATTTAATCTTCAGTCTTCATTACTGAACCAGCAATAATTTTGTATCACCGGATTCAAATTCAAATCAAAACTTAAACTCAAACTGCACTGTATCACAAGCAGTCCGTGACACGTCAATACCAATCGACCAAAGTCTGAGCAAATGAAGCTGCGAGTTATATTTCATGTGCATGAAGACCCTGCTTATTCGAAGTTGCGCTCGGAGGTGACATTATGAAGTTTGACACAACCTTTCATTCCGATTTTGTTCACTTACCGCTACCGTTCAAGGGGTGGCAGAAGCTACTACCTATATACCAAGTTCACATTGTTTTGGGTGATAGACTTGTTTATTCTCAGGCAAGATCAACTGCGAGTATTACCGTGTCGTATTGCAATGCATGCTTCCCGCCAATTGAGTGAAAGATCGGGTTTCGCCCAGACGAGGTAATCGCTTGGAACTTAAGCATGCTTTAAATTTCCCTTTCATTACCAAGCAGCCCCAGTAAAGAGACGAGTTTTTTCAACAGGAGACTCCGTCTGTGGAAATTCTTGGGTAGACATAACTTAAAGGAATCAGTTGACATGCAGACCCTGCAAATGCAATGACTTCCAAAGCATTCTCAAAGCTACTCAGTGAGGTGAAGTATCCTCGCTGTGTCACCCATGGTGGAAGATCATACTGTAGATCGAATCTTTCAGCATGGCACAGAGAGACCCGTTGTCACGCACGGTCATCTGCATCGAGTTCACTAGAGCGTCCATCTAGAGCGTCAATTGAACCATATAAGCTAGAAGATGATTATCAGAGCATTGTCAACACGGAAGCAGTCAATTTTGTAGTTGAGTGCAGCTTCCAGCATGGGACGCCAGAGGGCGTGAAAGCTCTTCACTCTTTAGCAATGCAAGTAAAGCTGGCTCATAATATTCTGCTGAGTCATGCTACTCCAGCAACTCTCTCTTTGACTGGCGTGGATCAGCAGCTTCAGGCGGCGCTTCATGATAAAGGGGCAATCAAAGAAGATATCTGGCTGTGTAAAGACAGCGTGTCTCCGGGATTTTTCCAAGATCCAGACAAGGTACCGCTTAATGAAACAACTTCACTGCTGAAAACAAGTTCATTGTGGAATCTTTGAGACACGAGAACGCTCCCCTAACTCGAACAAATATCAACCGCGGACTGGTGACCGTCAATTTATTTTATTATTCATGCTATGAACGCCATCAAAGGCTTACGGGCTCAAGAAAGAAATCTGTGTCGAGACATTGGCATATCGCAAACGACATCTTCTCGTACATGATTTTCTGGGCTTTGAGGATTTGTAACGATGGATGTTCGCTCATGTACCTTTAAAGGTCAGTCTTACTGGTTCATCCCTGCAAAAAATGTTGTACAGAACTGTAAGCCCTTGTTTATTCTAGGTGTAATTCTGAACGAGAAATATGCCTGGGATACTTGATCTTCAAGCTGAAATTGCGTTAGACCTGAGTTTACCACACACGCAAGGTGTTGGGATCTGCAACTCGAGAACACGTATGGCACTATGATTACAACTTTAGCCCAAATCACAAATGATACTATGTTCCATGTACTACCCAATGAAGTATACATGTTCCGGCTCAAAATCCTTCACTGATGGGGGAAAATGCACCCTTTCAACCTTTGGCTTTTCAAGTTAAAAAATTTGTACCTCAGTTGATATAATTGATGAGCATCGCATCTGTGATACTATACACTGTTCTTCCTTGACAGTGTTCTGGCTGTCACATGGTCTTGAAAGAATGGAATGTCAGGATGCCGGAACATGAAAATTACAGCATTACACTGGAATAATTTCTTTTCAGGTTGAAACTTTTCCACCACACACTACAAATCTTGCTTGTTACTTGGTTCTGACTCTTCACAGAATTACTGTTCTGGAGGTGAATAGTGCTACTTTTAACCCCTGATCATGTCCAAGGAAGAGAAAGTTATGAGGCAAACATTTAGATTTGCCACCTAGTTTCAAGGAAAGTGAATTATTCTGAGTTTGCAGCATGGTGCTGTACAGATGGGCACTGTATCTTTCAACAGGTGGAAAGTTTAAGTAACTTAAAAAACATCTTCGTTTGGTCAGAACAAATGAATTCTGTCCCACTTTGAGATTATGCCTGCTCAGACCCATGAAGCATGCGTGCACAACTGCATTGAACCACTTGATTTTTCTTTTGACGGTGATAAACTTGCAGGTGATATTTTTATCCCCAGATGCCAAAGAAGAAATAAAGGATGTTGAGTTGGGTTCAGTCTATGTTCTGGGTGGGTGAGTGCACTGCATAATCACTGATATTGAAGATGAAATCGTAGACTGCATGGGTCTACTGATGGTTCAAGGCTGCGAGACGTATGTATCATTTTGTTAATAATAATATTAGACTGTGTAGGATTGTTGACCGGACACCTATGAAGTACAGGAGCCTCTTCTTTGCGAGTGAGAACAAATTTCAGGTATGCAACGCTTACTCTTACATGCTGTTGGACATGTGCTTCTCCTCATGCCAGTGGATGTTTGCAGTCAAGAAGGCTCCCTCTGGAAGGGAACATTACGTTCACAGGATCCGGATCACGCAATGCCAAGTGGAATTTGCTCAATCTCGAGCATGTAGTGTCTAGTTTTCTGGAGTATATGCAGAGTAAGAGTTGGGCTCAGGCATTCCAAGTGTCTCTCCCTGCTCGAAAGCTGAGGAAGACGTGAGGACAGTATTTGCTGCTGTTTTTGTCACTCCTGCAGGTACAATGAAATACACCCTGACAATAGCTAGTTGGGTTGCATTGTGTTTGTTCATTAATGTGTTTAACTTCTTTCGCCAAGTGCACTTGAGTTGAAGTTGGTTCATTAATCTGCTTTCACGTTCGCGACAAGTAAACCTAGGCTCATGGGCTTCACAGGCCAGTCAGGGATGCCCGCACAACTAGACGTGATGCTTTCCTAGAGTACCTTAAACCTGAATGTCATGCTTTGTGAGCATCTTCAACCTAAAGGAATAAATCCGTCAACATGTTGATACACCTGACTGGTAGGCTCACGCATGGGTCCTTGTGATGATTCTTGCAAACAAGGACTGTGTTCAGCACAGTGTTTCTAGTTCAGTTATACAATAACTACATGCACAACACGGACATGAGTGCATAAACTTGTGATTCGTATCTTATCGCGTTTCTATTAGTCAATCACTAACTGGACCACATCGCCCCTGAGGTTCCCAGCTTGCAAGTTTTGAATTTGATTGCATTTCCATTCCAAGGTTCCCCGTCTCTACTTGACCTCAACTATCCAAAATACTCCGTTCATTGCGATTGATAACATCTACTTTCCGTGTATAAAATCACACACTCGTACGCACGACACGTACCATATAATTACATTCATGAGAACGAAATATATCTCGTGCAAATCCGTATGATACAGACTGGAAAGAAATCACGCGGGTTTTGAAAAACTAGAGAACCTGCAATCTCTGAACTCTATTAAATTTACAGGATGAAGGTAGGGAAGAACGAATAAGTAGCCGCATTTCTCTTCAGGTCTTCACTCGGTACCTAGTTGGCTGAGTAAATGTTCAGCACTGCTGATAGTGAACGCTCCACCATCTTCTAGATTGATAATTTCAATCTGCAAATGCACTCTAAATGTCAACCCATTGCATTGAACTGAGATTTCCCAGAACTTGAGAATGCTAGTATTCAACAGGGCACATTGATCAGTCTTGATACGGGAAGGTATTGTGTTGAACCTCACCACAGTTACTCACCTGAAGGTTATTTACAACCATGGAATATCTACTTGATCGGTAACCCAGATGTTTGGACGTCAGGTCCAGGTCCACACCCATGCCTTGAGCAAATTCAGCATTCCCATCAGCCAGCATCAATATATCCTTATCAGCTTGCATAGACTGCACATCATGTACATCAGGGCAAAGCAAGGCAAGATGAACTCAATAACATTTAAGTGACTGTGCCCAAAAAACATCAAGACTAAGATCACAAACTTGTACCCATTGAAAGAACATACCTTTCCCCATGCATCCATGACGAAAGAGTCATTAACTGAGATGCAGAAGATCTTATCAATTCCTTTCTCTCTCAGAGCTTCTGCCTTATCCAAGAACCCTGGGATATGCATCATACTGTACAAACAGGCACACTCAGATTACACTGGTTGTCACTATCAGATGTGTTGCCACTGTAAAGCCAGTGAGAAGACTACTCAGAATGAACAGACATGTACCTGCCCAACAGCTGTCAAGTACTGTATTCCTGATGACACAACTAGTTTTATTCCAAAACTTTGTGAATGTGACACAAAACATGAATCTACGGAAACGCAAGAGTGTGCTGTCATGTGTATTTACGCCAGGTAGAGCTTGTCGCAGCTTCCAGCAGTGCATTTTCATGCAGGCGATGTATGCAATATGGCGGTGCCGCATGATTTACATCTGTTGACATCTGTGTCCCATGTACTAGTTCAACCAATCGGAAACATCAGCATAATGCAACACTCTATTACAACATAGAGCTCTTGTAGGTTGATCTCTGGTGCAAGTGGCACATCAGAGGCACTGGAAACACTTTGAAGAGAAACACTTATGGAGAGCAATTGAACACAGCTTCCTGAAGTCAAAGTGCCCAGTGATTGAACTGGATCATCCCCTTCTGAGAATCCTGATTGAGAATCCAGCTGACCACATTCTGACGAGCTTCAGGTTTGTTACTTGTGTAACAGATGGCAAGGTTTGAACAGCCGGTCCCACATTCTAACATGATTTACAAAGTCAGTACTTTGTGTTATTATAAACAAGACGTGACAGGCGAGTTAATGCCTGGCTCTTGGCAACCAGGTATGCAAAGAAATGCCTGAGAAGTTGTTTCAGTGGACATCCTGTGGCTAAAGCTGGCTCTCAACCTGAATTCAAGATTGTTTCACAGGTATTCTTTCTGGTTTCTGTGCGTCTCACGATGTTGCACATGTTGGTTTGCAGGTTTGCATGCATGGTAATAATCTGGGTGTACAGAACGTGGTTTCAATACACAGGAAGGTGGAAGTTTTTATCTCGCAAGAGTGATTAACATGTTACATTCAAACATACATACATTGATCTTCGTCATGTCTCTTTCTGTTGAGCGCAGAGCACACCTGCATGTTGGAAGAAAAGCACCCGGAACTCCAATCACAGCCACCTGCGACAAATCAGAGCTACATTTAATGAATGTCTGATTGCTGTCGAAAATGAGCACGGCCGCATGGGTGGTAGCTGCTTGCAGTGAATTCATCATCATCATCATTATTGCGACACGCTAAGGGAGAATTGAGTGCAAACAACATGGATACATACAAGATCTGAGAGTACTATCCATAACAGTTTGCATGTTATTCGCTTCTCTGTGGAGGCCTTCAGCTACCTAGGCCGCCCAGCAGTGGGATACCTCACTCAACTTGGCGGTATAGCAGATGACACAGGCTCTGTACGGAAAGGGGCCTTCCTAGCAAAAGTGTTGGGAACTAAGCATTAGTTTACGCAAAGGGAATGCATTTATTTTAAGAGATTCTGCTCAGAAGCGCAGAACTACTGGTTTAGCACCAAAAGAGGGCCTGTCACAGCCTGAGGAGTAAGAGTAGTTACTTCTTGGTTGCTATTAACGTCAGGATTAACACTGTTGGCTCAGCGATAGGTGCAGCTCGGGATAGAACTATTTCGTCGGGTCTTCTGCTTGTAGTGAATTCATTTTGATATCGACCTGGTAAACAAATTATAGTTGAACAGCTCATTTAACGATATGATAGCGAGGCAACTTATGGCTTCCGTAATTCGGCACAGGTTATTTTTGGAGCTACAGCTAAATTGCCCCCCGTGACTTATGTGCTGCTAAGTACCAACGTACTGTGTATCTCATTTAGCCTGAGCCTTGGACGTACACAAGTGGTTCTGCAAGGTATAGCTTAAGAATCAGAGGTTCTTTACATACAGCTCAGTTGGGAGATTCACTCGCAGCTGTTGACATGACCACTTACTAGTTACTGTTGGCGACACACAATGCGCATGCTGTCAACTTGCACCGGGAGCTATTACGAATCATTAAATAGTAAAAAAGATCAAGTCAGGGTAAAAGCGATTTGAAGCCCATGCAATGCTGTAGAGGGTTGTTAGGTACCATGGATGAAGTAACTGAAAGTGAACGAGACGTAGGGACTCAAACCTTGGCATCCTTGAATAATTCGTGTGCTTGTACATCAACTAGCCTATCCTCGCTGTTAAAATACGCCAGGCTGGAGTTTGGAATCTAAATAGTGCGGCGAAGGGTTACACTGAATTGCCTTGTTGGGCTCTGAATGCGACAAGCACATAACGGATTGTTCCCACCTTATCGCCTGGACCTAATCGAACGATGTTTCTTTCCGGAAGTCCTCTCAACTGCATACCTTGACCACTCTCAATTACAAGTGACTTGTATAAAGCCTTAATAAGGGCAGGTGCATTAATTGATTGAACTCATTCAAAGCTGGCATTTCGAACTGGCAGTGCGAACAAGGTAGCGTTGCGCACTACACAGCGGCACTTTCTTGAAGAGGAATAAAGTTTTCCATCTTTTTTAATAACAGTGTTAAGTAGTGAGCTCTCCATCTTATCAAGGGATGACTCAAGGCCACTAAGCCGTTAAAATAGTTGTCAATTTGAACATATTCTTACTCGTCTGAGACAAAGATAGCCGCGAAGTCTGCGCATGTGCACTCAAATTTGATTAAAGTGGTTTCCAAGCAGCTGTCTTTGCAAGTAGCAGATATATGACGGATCATGGCGGGGTTGAATTATGCACGATTCTCGCGGAATGTCCATGGCCACTGGCGCATTCGAATGTTTCGGGGTACAGCTTTCGTAACTTCGATTTCCAAACATCATCATCGTCACTAAACAAATATCCCACAATGTTAATGGACTCTTGAAAGGTAACCTGCTCATTACGAAGCTCGGTAGTGCTTATAGCTGCAGAGTGCGCCATCGAGGCGTCCAGCAGTGAAAAAATTACTTTGAAGAACATCGGGTAGAACGTATATATGCTTAGGGCTAGTCGCAAATATCCTGCTTGACATTTAGCAGTGAAATGTCAGTAGTACATTCAATCGGATTCTTACAGGCCTAGTGTTACAGTGGCAGAAATACGACGTTGTTGAGAAGCCGGGGAAATGAAAGTCTCAAACAGCCTGATTTTGCACCCCGCTTTCAGCATCTCAAAAATTCAGCATAGTAGGGTGGACTGGTGCAACCTGTTGGGAGAGGATGTCATGAGATCTGTAATCAGGCAAATCATCAGCACACACGAACCAACGAGCTCAATTAAGACGATTATTTCCTTGAGTCAGACATGCGTGCTGCTTCGGTACGTCATCTGAGTTGCTCGCATCAGTTCTAGGAAACAATACGACAGGGAGTCGCTAAATTCTCTGTGACAATCCAGGACCCTGTCAGTATTCACAAATATGTAAAAAAAATATTCTCCTAGTGTGCCTACAAAGGGAGTTAGCGGGTCATTGTTGCTCTGACATCTAGAAAACGGTAAGTACACGTGCAGACGTTTGTGTTTGGAGCCTGAATTATGGCAGGATCTATGTGTGATGCACTATAATGCCCCAAGAAGAAATTTAGACGCAGTTCCATCCTGGTTACATCTCTACAGGTGAGGACGTGTTGCATTCAGTACTGCTGAATGAATCAGGAAAGCGATTCATGCAAATGGTTTCTTTGAAAAATAGACAACTGAAACACCCAAAGAGTTACAGGTACAACTTTGAACTATTCAAAGCTATCGCTGGGGAGCATTCACCGAATTATGGCGCCACAGGACTGGGACAGGGACGGGCACTCCGCCTGTACGCATGATTGAGAGCACTAGAACGATTTAGCAATCCAAGTAGGAAGTTTATGCAGCACAATGGGGAATTAGTCTGTCATAAAACACTTCATCACGCGAGTTGCAAGTGATTTGCGGATATCCACGTGTTTTCCTGAGACACGCTACTGGTGGCATGTCCACCTTTTTCACAAGGTTACATGAATAATACGATGCAAATGTGCACAACGCAATTACCTTGCTTACTAAAGTGGTTCTCAAGGTAAACCTGTACTTGGAGGGGTAGGGAGAAGAAAATTACAGAAAGCATCGCCTGGAGCTTTAAGACAACGCCACTGCACAGCATGGATAGCGGCGTGTTTTCGAAAGAAGTGCAATTTCAGCGAATGCGGTGCTCCAGTCTGGTATTGTCGCATCTACCGATGACGTTCACAAAGCTTTTTTACACTATGGTGTCGCTTAGTTCACTGGAGTATTCAAATCGACATTACCTACAGACTAGGCATTTTCATTTCTCTGTGCTATAAAAAAGTACTGTCCATAGTGCACTTAAGACTGCAGGACACACCAAATATGTGAATGTACTTGAATAGGTTATTCATTCATTTCAAGGCGGGTTGTCGCAACTAATCTCAATGTCTTAAGTTGAGCTAGGAAATCAGTTTAGTGCAACCTGTTGGAGGCTGACGTCGCTAGCACTGGAATTTTTGTGTTCCATGGCCTCTCTTTGGATATTGAATCTATTGCTCCTTCTTGTACATTATTTGACGAAGAGCATGCTGATTTTAGTGCACTGGTTTCTTTTCCAGCTAAAATTTTGCTGTGAATGAAGTGAGTGTGAATAACTACACACTAAGCTGCGCACTTGAACACAATGGTCACAGAACCGTATTGATCTTACTGTTGGCAGAGGTGCAAACGCTCTTCTTCTTCTTTGTTTACTTTTTAAATTACACGACCTTCTGTTATGTTCTCTTTCTCTTTGTTCATCATTTGATATGTTGGCACGCTTTAAACTTCTTCAAATCAGATTAATGCAGAAAACCTCCAATGCAAGACAAAGAAACTAAGCTAGTCTTGGACTAAGAAATTTTGATGCCACATTCTTGAAGTTACACCGTGAAGCACGCACTTGTTAAATCCGTTCCATGGTCATCATCGCGCTACTTCTCCAAGCTCGATTTCGCTAGACGTTTGTCACAATATGCATGGCTCGTTTTGGGTAGGCCACACTCTGACAATTGAACTTGACAGTGACAGTCCAGATTTATGGCTATGGTGCACTGGGTCGCTCGCTATCTGCGTTCGCACCGCCGCTCTTGAATTAATATATCGAAGGCTAAATTTAAAAAACTTCAGAACACCACAGTTGCTTGGGAAAAGAGATAATACGAACCAGGTTTGTTCGATTGATCAGTTTATCTAACTCCAAGTCCCAGGTCTGTTGAAATATCTTAGATGTAGCTTACGAGCCTCTAAGCAGCAGCATTTGCATTGGGAGATCAGTACAAATGTCAGTATAACCCAGGGAAACATATATAACTCATATCTCAGGTTAATTGAACATCCAAAGCGGGGTTCCCACGCAAACAATGATATATTGATGATTGAGGCGTAGCCACCAAGCATTGATTTTTGACAGGATGCCGCAGCAACATTTAAAAGTAAAAAAGCACGAAGTTAGGAAGAAGAAGGCTGCAAATGGACACGGAAAGGCTGGCTCAGCTACAAAGAAAGGTATAGAGCGCGCCAAGGGATTTGAGGCAACGTAGGCACATTAGGACACTCAGATGCTGGTGCAGGCATGAAATTCTGCGCTCCCAAACGTCCAGCAGCCGTGAATAACTTCAAAGATCGACAGGTATGCTTTGCGTCATTACAGCGATGTACATGTACAGCTGCCCGGCTACTCTACAACAGGGACCTTTTGGTGCTATCGTGTTTGCTGATTTCGTGCCCATCAATGCAGGACATTACAAAACTAATTCATGCTGCAAATGAAGGCAAAGCTGCCGGAGCTGCTGCGAATTCGGGAGGCAAGCTTCATGTCGTGCGCTCCCACCAGTAGGAATGCACCGTCAGTAATGTCAGTAATCAGAGGATCAAGCCTCTATTGTATCTTCCGTTCCATGCATCTCGTGCGACTTGCTCGAGATGACCAATCGTAATAATCCTCTTTCACTTTTCCCCAGGTGAAGTCTGAGATGGCGGGTGAGAAAAAGCAGAAGGCAGCAAAATCCAACAAGACGGCTGAGCAGGCCAAACGCGCAGTCAAGAATCCATTCTGTTTGTGATTCCGGTGGCACGACACACCTTGAAACTTGCCTCAATTCACACCTCTTGTATACAAATAGAGTGTCGTGGGCATGCTGGCGACCGAGACTGTGGATGTATTGGAACACCAGTGACAGTTCAATGCACACTGACATCGTCCTCATCCAGGGGTGCAAGCATCAGCGTATGCCTGTTGAGGTATGGATATGGCGCTTGAAGGCGAACGATTGCCTCTTTGAGAGCATGATGTGTTTAGAAAGGGTATCCACAAAGAGCATGTTCTCACTTGCTCCGGTGCTGATGAGAACTCCATGATGTCATCCGTTTTCTTGTCAAGATGGCAACATTAAACTCTCATGTTGTCAATAGCTTGAAGGAGCTCACTACTCGTCTTTCTCGTGGATACTAAACGGACAGAATAGGCAACTTGAAGTTTTATATCGATTATCAAGTCCACAGTAACATTGTCCTTCCGTCCAGTACTTGTCTGCGATTCCTACACTACAACGAGTGAATCAAATACTGCGACTTACGATGTGGACAGGGAGAGTAGTGTGGCTACGCTGATCACACGCAGCATGCTGTTTTGGCAGTGGCATAGTCAAATCACCCAGGCCGTTTCAAGGAGATGTAAAACAGTTGGTCGTGAATATGAAAATTGAGCATGCACGATACGCCTTTGTGTGCGTACTTCCTGGTAACACAAGGGCTTGGGCAAGGCAATCGGAGATTCGTCACCCGTAGAGATTCTATATATTGTGAGTATTGCACACACTACGTCCAACAACGCTTCATTACCGAAAAAACATATATCACTCACCAACGAGTTCCTCTGCCCTTTCAACATCGGTCAAAATACACGTGGGCCCACAAGCTTTCCTCTGAACGTAATGCCCTCAAACAAAACAGCTGAACCAAAAACCGTACTCACGTATCTAACAGAACCACGAACGACGCCCGAAAATGGAGTCACGAAAACAAAAACATCAGATCTTGATTAGTTAGCTGAGCAGAACCAGTTCCACCTTCACCAAACGTGGAGTTCACCACATCCCTCTTCTGCTCTTGCAACTGTAAAATTCTATCTTCTACCGTGTCATGCACAATGAATCTGAAGACCTTGACCGTTTGTGTCTGACCAAGTCGGTGTGCGCGATCAATGGCCTGGTCTTCCACTGACGGGTTCCACCACAAGTCAAGGAGCACAACATGATTTGCCACAACTAGATTGAGGCCCAATGAGGCTGCACGCAAACTGAGGAGCAGAACCTTGATTTTAGGATTGGATTTAAAGTCATTGAGCTCTGCCTCTCGTTTCGCGAGCGTCATAGTGCCATCGAGACGGCGAAACTCGTAATCCTCTTCTGTTAGAGCCATCTCAACGAGATCTAGCATGCGTGTCCACTGGCTAAAGACAACCACTTTGTTCCCGCATTTGACCACACAAGGCTCCTGTTTAACTGATTTCTTTGCCGGGGCTGCTGTGCCGGGAGCAGAGCGTTTCGCAGGTAGATTCTGTTTTGTAAGATTTTGAAGGAACGAATTGTTGGAGCTGCGTCTGCGAACCAGAGGGATCTTGTGCTTACTGGATGCTGCACTCGGTGGAGGTTCTGGAAGGTCTGGCTTTGAACCTGCTACGTCCACAGGAGCCAGAGACGGCTTCAAAATACGGTCAAGAACCTGCAACCCTTATACACATACTCCAACTATCTACAGGTGCTCACAGGCTGAAAAAAAAACTTTAACGGCTGGACAATTGAAGACGTTGGAACTGGAGAGACAGGGGAGCATACATTGATGAGCTGGTTAATCTTGGACGACCGCCTGATAGTCTGGCTTTCAATGGCTCTACACGCCATCTCCCGGACAGCATTTGCCAGATGCTTTGGAAGCTGGCCTTTACTACTGTGAGCGAGTGCAGCAGGCGAGTGAAGATCTGAGGCTCGCAGCACATGCCCACACGCAGGGCAGCTCTTCTCACCATGACTTGTGCCTAGCACCGTGAGCGAGCAGCTTCTGCACAGATCTGCCTTCAGGTCCAATGAAGAAAAAAGGATGATATCTTGCAGTTCGGGTGTTTTTGAAGGGGGTCCTCACCGGCAGAGCACATGGCCACAAATTGTGGCTACGGCATCATCTGGAACGTCACCGCAGTAAGCACAGCTCTGCTGTTCATCTGGTGTCAGCAGGATGTGGAGCAGCTTGCAGCGAGTGTCCAGGGGCACCTGGCTGGCAGCCCTGACCTCGCTTTCTTTAGGGTCCCAGGAGGTACTGGGCTTTTTCACAAGAGCAGTATGACAGCATGCCTGCCGCAGCCGCATGAGATGCGCCAGAGCATTCATGTACACCTGCCTGCACCGCACAGATGTGCATCAGTGCCTCCAGGGTGGATGAACCCCTTCGTGGGTGACGGACACTGCCAAGGTGCGCATACAGTGCCGAGGAAGCTACGCGCGTGTCTGTTTGTAAACCATCTCTAGAAAGGCACGCATTGCATGTAGTAAACATCAAGCAGAACTTCGTAGTTATCCTCTCCCCCCGCCTATTGAAGTGAGCATTCGCTTGAAGTTGTTTGTAGTCGATGAGCAGCCACACCTTCCGGAAGTGGTGCTCAGCTCGGCAAGTACTTCCATACTCTTGGTCTTCAAATCGTGGTAGAACTTGAACTCTTCGTGGTCAAAATCGACCCGCAGGTTCTCTTGAGTACAGCCCGGAAGATCCAGCATGGGCTTGCCATCAACCATGGTGGTCTTCATCCTTCGCAGCAGGACACCCTGCACTGAACTGCAGCCCCTGGCAACCCCTCACGAAGGCACTATGGATCCGTTCTTCATAACTACCTCAGTACAGTCATTTCACTTAACCCGGCCACTCATCACCAGGCAACTTCACTGCCAAACGTCAACACTGCCTATTATATGATTCTAGTATTTGTGCCATGATACTCAAGACATACTATGTACAAACTAGTCACTGTGGTTTCATGAGAGCCAGCTGTACTTCCGCCAACAGAGTGTTCTTCTTAAGGAGGCCTGATAAGACTGCTTTTTATAGTACATGCGAGACGTCATACAATACATCGAGTTGCCGTGAGCAGATCTCATGCATCTACAGTGTGGTTTCAGGGGCCTAGCCAACCGGCTCTAATACAATGGAGTGCCACAGGTCCACGTGCCGCTAGCAAATCCCTTAGATATTTTAACGTTATAGACCATGAGCGCTTGAAAAGATAGCACCGCTTTGAAGTACTAAACACCACGCTTCATCCTGAGAACAGTTCACAAAGTCTGTTAATTCCCTAGCTATGTTGCCAGTTGTTAGTACTTCGTGTAAAGTGAGCGACACAGCGCTCACACACTCAATTTAAATGTAGTTAAATTTCCCTGCCAGGACTCTGTGCGTTTCTGAATCTAGACGACGCAAATTGCTGTGTTACTGTAGGCCCAGTCAGAGTGAAGTGGCTGTACTGACGGCTTGAAACGGGTGGCTTCACACTCTGTTTGTCTATTCCAGCGTACAAAGGACGGTGCAGCCAAAATGCTACAATCCGTAACGTGTTGACATACTCATCATGGCTTAAATGACGTACACGAGTAATCATTCAGTGCTATGAGATACCGGGCACAGGTTTAAAGATCTGCATGAATGGTTACCCATGCGTGGATCGGTGTAATGCCGGCTCCCGTGTAAAGGAGTGCCATGAAGATAGACAGGGACTGCTTGTCTTCGGCTACCTGGGGCAACCCCGACCCATACTCATCCCAACTAATACGACTACAACAGAAGTGGCTATTGCCAGCGAAGATCTTGACGAGCTGTACTTGGCTGCAGTATAACCTCGTCAAATAACTCCTTTGTGAGTAGTACTTAGGTACTTCAGTAAGGTGAGTATCTGATGAAAGGGGGCGTCCCAACACCAGGGAAAGCAGACAGCCACCTCGGCAAACACTACAAGTACCAGTACCAGAGAACCCGAAACCATGCAATTTAATTTTTCCAGGCATATCGGCGTTGGCAGTGCGACACCAGTGAGGCAGCCGCACCTTGAGAATCTGTTGAAGCTTTTTGAACCCTTTTTGGGGGTTGTATTTGATGCTGTCAGCGATCTGAGCTTTGAAGGTTGCCTGGGCGTTAAATGGCGTCCACCTCAAGAATTTGAAGTAGCTGTAGAGGTCATTCACGGAATTCTGGATCGGTGTGCCACTGAGTATCCACCTGGAGAAGGCAAGCCAAGGCAGTGAGCAGACAGGGCCCGGTGGCAAGTGCTTGAAGCAGGCGCATCAGAACCGAGAGCTGACCTGTGGGAAGCAGACAGGGCGAAGCAAGCATGGGCAGCACGTGTTCGTGAGTTCTTAATCATCTGCCCTTCATCAAGTACGATGCGCAGCCAGCGGATTTTGAAAAGCAGCCCGTTTTTATCTGCACTGGAGGCTGCGTTTCACTAGCGAGTGTACGCATCCTGCTTCAACACCTGCTGCACAATTTAATCAGGTGCGTTTCAGTCAGATCATGGATCGCACCACCGCCCTCTTCATCGGACGTCACATCGATCGGAACCGATTCATCTGCAAGGCATTCATTCGCAAGAGTTGTATAGGACGTTATAACAACAGCATGCTGGGCGAGGTACTCAGGAGAAGAGCAGCCTTCTTTTCGATTCTTCCCATGGTACAGGTACGTATTGAAAACAAGGTGGCCTGAAACCTGCAAAAAAATGCGGGAATCCTCGAGCGAATGGCAAAACTAATCTCTTGGCGCCAGCATTTAGAGACCCGTTTTCTAACATACTCGTCTGCATCGTGTCTGTTTAATGATGCTAGTGTTTACAATAAGGCATGGTAAAATGAGCTGTGAGTGAAAAGCGTGTTGTGATCCTTGGTGGGAGTCAACAGGCTGATGTTCAGTCAAGCTCTGATCACCAGAGCATCCTGAGCAAGACAGGCACTAGAAGTTGCGCACTTTGTTGCCAATTTCGCTCTGCCACTGCATGAGCAAACTTGTTGGGGCTACAATGAGAGTGCCTCCCTGTGAGAGGTGGCCTGCCTGCTTCGGCCTCTGTGGTGAAGCTGGCAGGAAAGGTGCCTTTGCAGTTTGAGCTCCAGCAACAAAGCTGTCTTCAACCTGCAGCCTTTGCACACCAGATCAACCACTATACATCTGGAGAGCAGCTTTTCCATGTCTTTCCTACAACCTCATCAACCTGATCCAACGACCAGTGATTTCATACTATTTGAAGACTCAAAAGCCTGGCTTCCAGCAGAGTATGATGGCACATGAAGTCCAGCTAACAGGTCTCTCATAACCACCTAACTCTAGATGACTGTGCTGAAGGATACTACTTATACCTACATCTTCAAGACCAGTTCTGACCGCCAAAACGCAACTGATTCTCCACAGATTACTAGGTGTTGTGATTTGGTAGACAAAATGTTGACCATTGGCGACGTGATTTTGAACCAGGCTGATACAGAATGCTGGCTTTGGGGCATCATCTTTGCGAATAAGTCGAATGTTTCCGGGGATGTGGCACTCACTAGACACTTTTGCAAAAATCATTGAGATCAGTCCGTGCTTAAAAGGAGTACGAGGGATGACCTTCGCACTGCCGCCATCTGTTTTGGATTCCACAGTTTCGCCATAATAAGAATCATCATCATCTATAACTTCAACAACATCAGAATCCTTGGAAACTGACGCAGATTTTTCGTCCTTTGGTTCATCCTTGCCTTGGCTGATGGCGCACTCGACAGAAAAAAGTGGCTTTCTACGCTTTTTGGGGGGAGCCAAATTCACTGTCATGCGCCCCCAGTTTCTATCGGGCTCACTATGATTGGTGACCAGGAGAGCTATCGTAGTTACCGTCTTCCCCAGCCCCTGGAGCTCAAATAAATACGTAAATAACTCATGGGACTCAACTCTTCACGCTACTGCCGTTAGACGATAAAGCTTATCGATCTTGATAAGATTCGAAGTAACCAACGCACTTGATCATCGGCAAGCATTCCTCCATTGGGGCACTGAGCCTTGGCGCCACGCAAGTTGAAACCTTCACGAGACAGCATCCACCCAAGTGCTAGCTTTTGGTGTGGAAGTAGTTGCACATTTAAGCTACCTTCAGGAGGGTCTCTTGGCTCAATGGATGATACACTAAGGGCATCTACCACTGCTTGCATTGCTGCGCGCCCTTCCTCAGCCGAATAAGACCGGTGAATCCCCATGGGTGCCACACCCGCCTGTCCATTTTGATCTTGGTGCGCCTCATTTACAAGGGAGCCTGGTAAGGTTCTGGCGGGACCTATGTTACCCGCACCGGGCTCTTGCGAGTAATTGTACGCGAGGGAGCTTGGAAGCTGCCTCCGAGAGTCCACCATTGCAGAAGTAATGGGATCCATGTAAAAATTTGGAAGGCTGAAAGGTTCATATTCCTCAGATCTGAAGTCAGCCATTGAGATTGAGGCAGCTAATGCGAGGCAACCTTGTGAGGCCACAGACAAGCCAGTATTTAATCTATCATTTATGTGGGTATAAACACCCGAGAGAATCTTTTAGCGCATTCTACGGATGCCTATACATTGCTTAACTGCACGTTTCTTACAAGCCGGGAAATCGAACTAGTGGAGTACCGCTTAGTACGATGCACCGCTCAGCTCGCGACAAGGGCTCATTTTGCTAAGCGCACGCACAAGTTAATCTCTGTAATACGCGTGAGAAGTCTTTCAATGTCACATGCGAATGACCATGTTACACAAAGGCATCAATTGTAGTGCTTATTTCGGCCCCATGCAGTGCCGACATTAGCTACTCGACACCGCGGGAAGCGACATACATATTCTCAGCATGCTAAATTCCTCCGGAGCAATGATAACCGTGCAAACAATGGCCACCGTATCAAATCGGTTATACACAGTGCATCGCGATTGGTATAGTTTGAAAACAGAATTCCACTTCAACGTAGCATCTTCGCACACTCGCCCTATGCACACTTCACGGGCTGCAACACTTCACGGGAAGCAAAATCTCTATTCGGACTGTATACCAAAGCCGAAATATGAAAGTAGAAAATTGACTCCCCAAAGCATGGCTTCTGGACAAGCCATTATTACTGCAAGTCTAGCTCGGTCATCTCCCCAGTTGCACCTAGACTACGAGAAGCATAAGCAGCTGCCGAAGCACTGACCTCATGCTCTTCAGCTTGACTGGCAGCGACGTATGCCGCTACAGCCGCGGCATTCCCATGATTTGCAGCAGGCGTGGAGTCGCGCGGGCTTGCATCGTTGTGATCAAGCACATTTGCAACAAACGGCAGCCCAGTATCTCGTCTTCTTGCTTGCTGAAGTCTCTGAACTGTCTCTTCTGCTTCTTTCCGAACATACCTGGAAAACACAAACTTTTGTCGCGCTAAAGTATCGAGAACTCCCACTCCAACCTGGCGCACTCAAGCACAAGAGGGAGGAAACCAGCACCTCCCTGACCACAGCCAAGACAGGAACACCGAAGCAGCAAAACATCCAACCAGAAGCCATACACCAACTTCTAGTCTATCAGGGCCAGACTGAACATCCTCAGCCAATGGTCCATCAACAAGAATAACCAGTACTAGGGATGTCACCTGCACAGCACAAAGTTCTCTCACAAATGAAAAAATGAATGTGGAAGCTTGTTAGGTTTTAAAAAGTAATCTTGATCACCACATGCTTCATACGCATCATATTCAGTACAACTGGATGTCAGTGAAAGGCACATGCAACGAAGTAAGCAGCCTATGACAGCACCCACAGATAGACCCAAGTACAAAATCAAGTTACATATGCAATTAATCTCCGGCCTCCATTATAATTCTGTGGATCTGTTGAACTTGGTAATATAAGTAAAGGCTTCGCAGTTATCTCGGGCATGTGCGTATGTAAATAATACCACAACAGTCCAGACTTGAAGATTGAGAATACGTTCAATATTCACTACATAACAATTATAGGAGTGAGTAGCAAGAGAAAGTGTAGAAAATAATCGTTATAGGCGACCTTACTCAGGATAGATCTTAGAGCATATGAATCCCTTGAAGGAAGAGGTACTCACAATGCTTGCTCCTCGCTCAATTTATATAAAAACGACGAAATTTCTGAGTGAAATTTTGGGCTAATAAAACACTGGTATACAGTTCCTGTCATTCGATTGTTCTCATAAATTCTGAAAGCCTTCAGTGTGGTAATGAAATGAACAAAGATCATTCAAGAGGAAGCTAGCACCTGTGACCCACACCACAGTATAGCAGACGTTAGGCCCGCCGGAATGGGGTAGGTTATCTCTGCCGACAAATCCAGAGCTACAGGTAGCACTGGAAATCCGAAAAAGCCCATGCCTGCTGTGCACACATACAACCATACATCCCGGGCTCTGCGCTGAGAGTTCAAGGCCAATCCGACAGTGAAGGGGAAGGCTAGTGTCAAACTAGCAGCAAGGAGAATCTTGTAATTTCTCGTTCTGTCCAGGACAGGACCTACTATTGCTGCACAGCTAGCTAGGCTGATTCAGTGGAGTACCTTCAGAATGCCATGGTCATGTACTAAGATGTTTGTAGCATCTAGGAACACAGATATTTCACAAGAGTATTGATTCGTCATATCTACGCTTCAATTCACGGTTAACAAAAGACACTTACATCATAATACTGCGGTGCAGGATGCTCGGCAGCATCGGACGTCAACTCACGGGTCATTCATCATCCATGACATTATAAAAGAACGCAACTTAAATATTGGGATTATCCCGTCCAGGTATTCATGTGGAGTAGTACTTTTAAAACGTCCACACCGAACGCCCGAGGTAGGCTTCAACAACTAGGGCTGCTCGTAAGAGATGACGGAGTGCAGTTGAACACACCTGCCCCTAAAATTCCAGAGCATACTAAAACTGCAGAGAAGTTGCCTGCATCTTTGGCTGTGTATTGGAACGGGCGCAGAATCTGCTCCATCAGAGTCAACAAGGCCTGGAACGCCCCAACACTGAGTGAAAATAAGTTGCATAGCGTCATAAACGCGAAGTTATTGCGAAGTGACTTGACGTCACGGCCTAAGTTATCATTTCCACGGCGATAGTGTGCTGTGCTGCTTGGTGCCGTTGGGGGTGAGGAAGACAAGAACAAACATGAAACTGCCGAAGCCAGCGCTAGTGCAAACTGCAGTATTAATATATTGTCTATTCCATGGCCGTCGGTATCGCGAACCAGTGCAGGAGATATTAGAGACCCGAGTGCCAGGCCAACTGGATTGCCCAGAGACATCTGCAGTGCAGTTCAAGAGTGAAAGTGAGAGCTTGGGGGTGACAAGGATCTTCACCATACGTTTATTCCCTAACCATTGGCCTTGAATGCGTTTGACTGGATATGTTCCGCACCAACGTGTTAGCAAGTGCTCGCTGCTTCTCCGAGAACCATGCTGACGCGAGTTGAGTGGTGGACGATAAAACCATAGGCTGCACTACTGCTACTACAATGGTGCCTATGAGCACCATCGCATAAGCTGAGGCGTTTTTTTGAGACAGGCCTGCCTCGTCCTTGTCAACCGGAACCGCAACAGACAGCAAACGAATACCGCATCCAAAAGCCATGACGAAACCAGAAGCAATCATTGTCAGCTTCAACCCGAATTTGTGGAAGGCCCACGCGGATAATATGGTCGAGGGCAAGAACAGCGAAGGCCATACTAACGCTAACCAGTTGATCGCAGTGGGATCAACGCTAAAATACTGAGATGCAGGAGTAGCTATTGGAGCGAAACTAATGAATATTGTTTGTATAATTATATTTGCTGTAAACACAATCGCAAGCATCTGCCATCGCTTCCCATACTGCTTGTACGTATAGGTATGACCTTGCCTTCCACCTGCGTATGACATAGTCAGGAAAGCATGGATGAGTAGCTGTCAACACAGAAAGATATTCCCGTAACCACTAGAAAGGAAGTATAAGCTAAGAGCTTTTAATACGACGTCAGTGCGACTTTGAGGCGACGCTTGTTGGCAATCCAAATTTGAAACGATGCGATAATCATGCTGCAATGCCGATCTAAATGAACGAACAGAATAAGGCTCCGATGTCTGGAGAAAAAAGCTAAGCTTGCACTTCCCCCCTTCGAAATAAGTTTTTGGTGGAGTGCCTTTACAATTTCTTTGCCGATGAGCGCAAACGTAAAAACTCCGAGAGTTTAACTTCAACTTACTCACCACCTAGCGGAGGCCTCTTCAAGGCTTTATGTACTGGACGCATCCTCTTTAAAAGCCAGCATCGAAAACGAAAATTGGTTGTCCTCCTTGTTTCAATGCACTCTCAACAACTTTCTCCAACAAAGGACTGAGATAACTTAGATGACAGGAACATCCGGATGGGCATGTACGTAAACCCGCTACAGAACCCTACACTCGCATACTGGAACAGATGTCAGCTTAGCGAGACATTTTCAAGAAGGGAACAAACTGTGTGAGTTAACGAAGAATATGACTGGTTCTAGGAGGTTGTTGCCTCCAACAACGGCAGTTCTTTACAAGAACACTTGCGGCGCATTGTGAGTCAACTACTCGATTAATAGGGGTAGGTGGTCACACTTTGTGTTCCAGGCTCACTGAGAAATAATTGAGCGGAACACACGCGATACACATTCTCCCTGTTAAGCAAATAATAGCGCATAAAGTTCTCTTTCTTAAGTCGAAAGAGTTCGCCGTCGATATTATGAAGAAGTGCTGATGCTCTTTCAGTGTGCTCTTGTTTGTGTATTGCCTTGGCGGTTACTGCTCGCTTTTCGTGAAATATTTACTTGTTTTTTTGGCTGCAAAAGCTCAAGTAGAGCAACTCTGGCAGTATTATGGACCATCCACAGTGCTGTGTTGACTGGCTGATGCTACGTGAATCAGCGCTTCGTCCTACACGAGGGGGAATTGCGTATTCGATTCATCAAAGAAATCCATCTTGTTTGAATAGGTGGTAAAATATGTTCTACTGAAATATCCTCGCGATGGTCGCTCTGACATGGGCAGAGTCTGCGCGGCTTTTTTGGAGTATTTGAAGCCAAGAGGCGGTTTTCTTTTCTGATTTTATTCATAAGCACAACGAAGCTTTTGACGGCAGGCATCATGCAGCGGTTTTTACAACCCTATTCGAAGCGCTTGACTTCCCAACCCATTTAGAGTTCATTCTTTTGAACTGCGTTCTCCCCAGACCTTACCAGAGGCTTGACAGACATGAAACAAAATCCGTCATACTTTCTTGCTATTTGTGGGTATCCCTCGTTTTGTGTTCAAGTTTTCCAGAGTAATTGCACGCGCGTCGCCTGGCAAAAGCGGCCTGATCTTTCCAGTACAACTGCAGGACACTGCAGAATACGTATGAAGTAAATTTGAAACCTACTACATTTTGCTGCCAGTTTCTAAGAATTCTCCAATTCTTACCTCCTCGTCCGCATCAAGAGGGGACACGCATTTGAAATGCTCGTCAGCAAGCTTGACATGCGAATTTTTTTTACTACCGTCAGTCTCAGATATAGAAGAAAGCTGGGAACTATCTCGAGTCATCCTCCTCATATTGAAAGAAATGCGTATTTTACTTGTTCAGACTAATACACGTTGTTATTGAGAAGGAAGTATTCAATGATCAATAAGGTATTAACAAAAGTATCTTAATCTAAACGAGCTCTGATGAACTCAAGATACTTCTGCTTCCGTTGAAAACACAACCATGCTTTACCCTATGTACCGCGTTTTTAACACCCCCTCCTACTTCATACGTACCATGCCGGCACTTCGAAGTGAATCTTAGCATCGGAAATTCCTTGCAGGACCATGCTCAATATACGAAAGCGGCCACAAAAAAAAGGCAGCGTGGAACGCAAGAATGGGCTACGCAAGATTGGGACGCGTACAGGAATAGTGTTACACATATTTCAGCATCTAGCGAGATACTACCTCGCCTACGGATGCACGAGCTACATTCCAAGTGAAGACAAGACGAAGTTCTGATACATGATGATCACCATGAATCACGAGCCAATACACGTTGTAAAATATCGTATCCATAATATTCGTATTCCGACACCCTCAATCGCACGAATTTTCCAAGAATTAGGTCTCGGAAGTCTCCTCAAGCAACCAAACTACCAACGGTAGGGAGCCTCACAGCCCACTGGTGTAATGGACCAGCAGCTTGTCCGTACAACACTTGCCAGGCAACCAGGTATACAGGTGATCTACATCGCACGTCCACATGCTGTGTTATCCAAGACAAATCAATTGAATAGAGAATTAAGAAGCTCTACAACATCCTCTTGGTAAAGTGTGTCTCGAGCTGGGGCAACTTTGCTCATGGTAAGTGCTTCTGTCTCATGCCCACCCTCATGTAGTGCCTGCACACTGCCAAGTAACTGTGAGCAAGGCTACAGTTCGCTCATCAACAAAAGCAGCACAGTACCCAAAAGTAACGAGTTTCTAAATCCGAACATGCTGTACACTCAACGGAGTCTGTGGCTTCCCCTGGGCTCTGGTAACTCGCAGGGAAGGAAGCCAGCACTCACCAAGAGGCAACTTAGCAGGCTGATCACAGATTCCAATTGAATGCGAGTAACCAGAAGTAAGAAGCTAATACAAGTGTACTCTAGGGCAGCAGGAGTCTCACAAATGGACAGGGCAGCTCTTGTGTTCCTTGATGTCTCTAACACTCCATTTGCCTTCACCCTGGCACCTGTGATAAGACAATAGATGCCAAGAGGCCGAATTAACCAAGCGAGACCAAATTACCCAGTCGCACCTGTTCTGCGGCGGTGGACTGGAGCAGCTTCGACCGCTGCTCGCTGTGACTGAGGATGACGGGCTCGACGGTGCCCTGGATCAGCAGGCGAACGATGCTGACTGGGCGCTCCTGGCCGTACCGGTGGACACGGGCGACGGCCTGCTGCTCGACAGCGGCATCTAGAGCAGGTTCTAGAAGGAAGACGTGGTTGGCACGCGTGAGTGTGAGGCCCGCCGCAGCCGCGCCCAGCGACAGCAGAAACACACGAGTGTTGACGTCCTGGTGGAACAGAGCTAGTGCCTTCCGCATCGCCTGCACTCATCCTGGCAGATAACTGACTGTTAGACAAGCAAAAGGCAATTGAATCCCGGCCATGGCATCTGAATTTCGCTGAGTTGAAAACGGAGCCACGGTGGACCGCAGGCAGCTGTACTCCCTGAACTAACAAGAACAAAGAAATGTGGAATGCGGCTGCGCGCTTTCGCCTCTCTTTAGCGTCATGGTGCTGATAGTGTACTCTTGAGTGATCTCACACTCTCAACACTTGTGAACGAAAATCTGAAGACCAGCAGTATTCTGATCTGTGTGACACCTAACCCTGTCCACTCCCTCAAGTAGGGAGCCGACACTTCTCGAATTTGACAGAGAGGCCTGGCCTATTGCCAGGCCCCTGGTAACCACTCATGCAGACACTTCTGTGTGCCTGGACAATCCTTATTAGTTTCGAATTCCTGGTGTCCCGATACAATGTGACATGATGAGTTGCCTGTGCCTTGGGGGGAGGAGGAACCTTCTTACTGTTGCTTGTGATAGAGGCGCAAGCCACCTTGTTCACGGATAGAGCCATGCTGACAAGCTTGAGGGCTTCAGGAAACTGCGAGAACACCAGGCACTTTTCGTCCGGCGCTGTGGCTACCAGGTGGAGCACGCGGCGCACAAGCGCTGACACCTTGGTCAACCACACTCCCGACATGCGCACTTCGGCGATGCCGGGGGCCTCCGGCGTGACTTCCGGAGCGTGGCTCCTGTCCGCCACCTTGGCGTTCACATGGGCATTAAACACCTGCACATTGTGATAATACGAGATTATCACAGGTACAAGTGTCCTCAGGCGCGGGCGCTTTTGAGGATTTGTCACAGCCTCTAAGCAGACGGACGTCGTCGCACCTTATGAATTGGTACGGTACGTGGACAAGGCCTTGCGAGAGATTAATTATTGTTGCGAAAGGCTAGGGTGAGCGTAGCATTCAAAGGATGCAACGTTTTTATTCACCATCCAGCTACAAATTGGTTAAGCAATTCTTCACTGAGTCTTGACACCAACATAAATGCACAGTGTGCATTCAAATTCAAATAACA
>JAULKQ010005321.1:0-14886 GCA_032356285.1 Smithsoniella earleae | reverse complement strand
GGACGCCACCGGTGCATCGCGCAAACCTACATGAACGTGAAGGGCGCGGATGCCGAAGAGCTCATCGCCAACATGAAGCAGGGAGTCGAGGTCGCCGACCTGCCCAACTCCAACCGCCGCCTCGACGAGGCCCTCGGTGTCGCCGCGGTGCGCGACAAGGGCATTCTCGACGACTTTCTGTTCCAGCGAGCCGACGGCGCGATGGAAGACGAGCTGCGCCACTACTTCAAGACCGATGGCGACTTCGTCGTGACTCGGACGCGCGGCCTCCGTGGCTTCTCGAACCAGGAAGACAACGTGCTCGCGAGTGTGATCAAGGCTCGACTCGACGTCATCATCACGCCCGCGGTGGACTAGTCCGCATGCTCCTCGTCGGCGCGCCCGCATGAGCGGCGGCGCGAGGTGAAGTCCCGCTACCTGATCGACGGCCTCCTGGCGGCCGTGCTCCTCCCTCTGTGGATAGGAGCGTTCGTGCTGCACGTCGATCGGGTAGCCGACGGGCGGCTTGCGTGGCCCGGATTCTGGGTCGAGCCCGGGACGCAAGCCTCGGAAGCGCCGCGGCTGCGGGCCTTCTGGCCCGGGATGCACGCCCAGGACTCCGGTCTTCGGATCGGCGACCACTTGACGACGGCCGGCGAGACCTCGCTCATCGGGCACGGGCCGGCCGGCGTGTTCGCACACACCGTGGCCGAGGCCAACGCCAACCTGGAAGTGCCGATCCGGTACGACCGAGACGGAACTCAGGGAGAGGTGTCGCTCGCGCTGACCCCGGTTCCGTTTCCGTGGCGCGCAATCCCGGTCACCGTGGGGTTCGTCGTCGCGGGATCGCTCGTGCTGCTGCGCCGACGCGGGTCGACCATCGGTCGCGCATTCTTCATCGCCGCGATGGTCTACGGCCTCCATTGGACGTTCTTCTTCGGCGGCAACCCCGACATCACGTACGCGTGGCTCGGCATCTTCGGAGCCTCGTCCCTCGTTCTCTATCCGCTGATGCTCTGGCCGATGTTCGTCCTCTTGCGCGACAACGACGCCGGGCCCGCGAAGACGCCGCCGTGGATCTGGGCGTTCGCCCTGTTCGGGCCGGCTTCGACCGGTTGGGTGCTCGGCGTTCCCCTCCCTCCCGTACTCTCACTGCAGACGACGTTCGCGATCACATTCCTCTGGCTCGCGACCGTGCTCATCGTTCTGACGGTCGGGTACCGGCGCGCGCGCCCGCGCGGCCGACGCCAACTTCGATGGATCGTACTCGGTCTGTACCTCGGCACGGCGCCGCTCCTGGCGGCCGCCGCAGTCGTCGCGCTTCGACCGGAACTGTGGTGGATCCACGACGTCGCGAACCTCGCGACTGTCCTCATTCCACTCTGCTTCTTCGTCGCAATCGTGCGGTTCAACGCGTTCGACGTCGACCGACTGATCCTCTCAACCACTGCCTACTCGATCCTGTCGATCGTGCTGATCGCAGGACTTCTCACCATCGTGCCCTGGCTCGCCGAACTCGCCAGTGCCACGCTGGGCACGACCCCCACGCAGAGTCAGCTATCCCTGTCTGCGGTGTTCGCAGCCAGCATCGTTCCCGGACAACGCGTGCTGAAGCCGTACATCGAACGGATGTTCTTCTCCGAACGTCACGCGCTCGAGCAGGGAGTGGACGATCTCCTTTCGATTCTGGACGGGTGCGAGACTCCAGACGCGCTCCCTGCGCTCCTCGGCCGTCGGCTCTACGCGCTTCTCCGGCCGGAGGGATGCGTGCTCTTCGGAGCGCTCGAAGAAACGGCCGCCCCGGTCTACCAACGCGGCCGTTTCCCATCCGGATCGGTGCCCGACCAGTTCCTGCTCGAAAGCCTGGAAACGGCGACTGCCCCCATCGATCTCACGGAGAAGTACGATACCGAGTCCGAGGACCTGTCCGCGCTCGCCGCCGTCGGCGCGAGCCTGGTTCTCGCCTGTCGGCGCTCCGGGCGCGTCGCCACCGTTCTGGCGCTCGGACCGAAGCGATCCGGAGATGTCTATTCGACGACGGACAAGGCGCTCCTGCGAGCCGTCGCCGAGAAGATGGGCGACGTGCTTCAGCGATTCGACGAGGCCGAGATTCTCCGTCAGGAGCGAGCCATGCGCGACTCGTTCCGCCGCTACGTTCCGTCTTCCGTGGCCGACCAGCTCGCAAGCGGCGAGGACATCGAGGGCGGAGAGAAGGACCTATCCGTTCTCTTCGCCGACGTGCGCGGCTATTCCACGTTCTCGGAGGGCAAAGAGGCCCAGGCGATCTTCTCCGTCGTGAACGACCTCACCGAAGCGATCTCGGGCGTCATCCGAGAGCACGACGGAACGGTCGTCGAGTTCCTGGGCGATGGCGTCATGGCCGTTTTCGGGGCGCCCAAGGCCAACCCCGAGCACGCCCGGGCGGCCGTGCAGGCGGGATGCGCGATCGTCACCGAGATCGACCGCCTCGAGCTCGGGGGCGGAAACCGCGCGATCCAGGTCGGCGTCGGGATCGCAACCGGCCGGGTCTTCATCGGCAACGTCGAGACCAAGGAGCGGCTCATCTACACGGCGATCGGGGACACCGTGAACGTCGCCTCCCGCCTCCAGGGACAAACCCGCGCTCTCGAAGCCGCGGTCGCGATCGACGGAGAGACCTTCGCCGAGGCCGGGGACGCGGCCCTCGGGTTCGAGCCCCGCGGCGAGGTCCCGATCCGAGGCCGCAAGGAGGCGGTCGCCGTATACGCGCTTCCACTCGACCCGGCCGCCTGAGTCACGTACGAATTCCTGAGATCCATGAGTTCAGCAACCCACGAAGCACCCACCGATCCCGAACGCTTACGACTCCTGTACGACCTCGCGTGTGCCTTCGCGACGCGTCTCGAGCTCGACGACCTCGTGACGCTCGTCGTCGAGAAGTGCCAGGACGTCTTCGAAGCCGAAGGTGCATCGGTTCTTCTCCACGACCGCGAGAAAGACGAACTCTACTTCCCGTTCGTCGTCTCGCGCGATCCTGAAGTCGCGGCGCAGCTCGCGACGCTTCGATTCCCGGCCGATCAGGGGATCGCTGGCACGGTCCTCCAGACGGGCGAGCCGATCCGCATCGACGACGGCGCAACGGACGAACGCGTCTACCGGGGTGCCGACGAAGAGACCGGCATCACGACCCGATCGATGCTCTGCGTCCCGCTCATCACACGCGAAGGTACGATGGGCGTGATCCAACTCGTGAACCACCGCGGAGGCACGCCGTTTCCGCCCGACGACGAAGCCTTCCTCGTCACGCTCGCCGGGAGCGTCGCGGTCGCCATCGACAACGCGCGCATGTACGCGACCCTGCGCGAATCGGAGGAGCGCCTCAAGACACAGGTCGGCAGCCTTCGTCGCGACCTCGCTCGACAGGACCGGTTCTCCCAAATCGTCGGGACCAGTCCCGCGATGGCAGAAGTGTTCCGACTGATGGAGAGCGCGGCTTCCACGCCGATCACCGTTCTGATCGAAGGCGAGACCGGCACGGGCAAGGAGCTCGTCGCACAGGGCATTCACAAGGCGAGCCCGCGCGCCGACCACTCGTTCGTCGCGGTCAACTGCGCCGCCCTCCCCGAGACGCTTCTCGAGAGTGAGCTCTTCGGCCATCGGCGCGGTGCGTTCACCGGCGCCAGCCACGATCGCGTCGGCCTGCTCGAATCGGCCCGCGGAGGCACGATCTTCCTCGATGAGGTCGGAGAGATGCCGGCGCCGATGCAGGCGAAGCTCCTGCGCGTCCTGCAAGAAGGAGAAATCGTCCCGGTCGGCGACAATCGTCCGCGCAAGATCGACGTCCGCGTGGTCTCTGCCACCAACCGCGACCTCCAACGCGAGGTGAGCGAGCAGAACTTCCGCGAAGATCTCTACTACCGCCTCTCGACCTTCCCGATCCGCCTTCCGGCTCTGCGCGAACGCCGCGAAGACATCGGCCCGATCGCCGCCCGCATGGTCGAGAGTGTCGCCAAGCGATACGACAAACGCATCGAGGGAATCGCGCCGGAGGCCTTGGCGCTTCTCGAACGACACGAGTGGCCGGGCAACGTGCGTGAGCTCCAGAACGAGATCGAACGCGCCTGCGCGCTCGCGCGCTCGGGCGACCCGCTCACCCCCGACCAAATGTCGGGCAAGCTCACCGGAGCTCCGGAAGCCCGGCCGCCGGCGGCTCGGGCGACGAGCACTTCGGCTCCAACCGCACCCGCCGCAGCGGGCGCGTCGGCCGCCACCCACCCGGCGGGCTCCCTCGGCTCCCTGCGCGAGGCGCGCGCGGCATTCGAGGCCGATTTCATCCGGCGCACGCTCGAGAGCGAGAGCAACAACATCACCCGCGCGGCGAAGGCGATGGGGCTTTCCCGCGTGGCGCTGCAGAAAAAGATGAAGGACTACAATCTGCGCTGACGGGGATGGCCCGAGCGAAGGCGCGCCCACCGCGTGCGCAGATCCATCGGCCGCGCCACGATCGCCCGGTCGAAGCACTCCACGGCCTCATCGTCACGACCCTCCTCGTGGAGCTGGCGCCCGGCTCGCGCCCACTGCCTTCCCACGAGCTTTCGGAGATCCCGCGCGAGCCCCGGGTTCTCACCAGCAACCGCCGAACGAAACGCGCCCAGGACTTCCGCGCGTGTTCGCCGACGGCCCGCATGAAGATGCCCGAGCGATGCCGCCTCGCCCCGCGCCTCGCCGAGCCGGTGACGGTAGAACGCGAAGGTTTCGGCGACGTAGAGCCACCCGCCTCGAACGCTCAAGCGAAGCATGAGGTCCAGATCCTCCGCCGTCTGCAACGTCTCGTCGAACCCCCCGACGACGCGGAAGTCGGCGCCACGCACGATCGTATTCGACACCCCGGGCGGCCCACGGCGCGCGATCTCGCGCGTGGTGTCGTGCGCGACCCATTGTCGCCGTACCCGCCGCCGTGAACCGCTCGGCACGTCGGTGCTCTCCTTGTCACACGTCGACGCAACCGCGCGCGGGTCCGCGAGCAACGCCCTCTCGTGCGCCGCCGCATAGTTCTCGGGCCAGAGGTCGTCCGAGTCGAGGAAGGCGAGCAGGTCCGCGTCCGGAGCCGCGCGGGCTCCCCGGTTCCGGGCCGCCGATACGCCGCTTCGGCCCTGGCGGATCAAGCGGACCGGAAACGAGAGACTCCTCTCCTCGATCCACCTCTCGACTCGGGCTGCCGTGTCGTCGGTGGATCCATCGTCCACGACGATCAGGGCGTCGGGCGGCCTCGTCTGGGCAGCGATCGATCCGAGCGCCTCCAGAACCGCGGTGGGCCGATCGAATACAGGCACGACGACCGCCAGGTGAAGCCTTGCCACACCCCTCGTTGCCAGGGAGGCGCGCGGACCTCAAGGGTGGTGGTCGGATTGCGAATCATGTAAACGTTTACAGTCGGATGTCTCCATCCACGATTCGAGATGTGGCGAGGCTCGCCCAGGTCTCCACGGCCACCGTTTCCCGTGTCTTTTCCGGCTCGAACCCCGTTCGGGAGCAGACGATCCAGCGCGTGCGCTCCGCCGCCCGCACGCTGGACTACCGCCCGAATCGAGCGGCCCGTGACCTCGTCACCGGCGATCGACGTACCCTGGGCCTGCTCGTCGCCGATCTCGATGATCCGAGGTGCCGGGGCGTCGCCAAGGGCGCCCTCCGGCGCGCGCGCGACGAGGGCGTGCTGATGGCTCTCGCCGAGGTCGCCGGCTCGGGCCGGGACGAACAGGACATCGCGACTGCGCTCGCGGGCCGCACCGACGGCGTCGTCCTCTGTGCACCGGAACTCGAGCCCGCGTTCGCCGAGCGCCTCGCCGAGCAAGTGCCGATCGTGACGACCGACCGCCGCCTCGGGCGCCTTCCCGCCGTGCTCCACGATGAGCGCGCCCGGCGTACCGGTGGTGCCCCCGGGGCCTCTCCCGAGGATCTCGGTTCCGCGGCGGTCGAGCTCCTCCTCCTCGTCCGACAGTCCGGAACGCACGCGGCCCTGCGGACGATCCGGCTCTAGACGGGGTGGTCGCCCACGCCCCCAGGGCCCGTTCGGTCGGGTCCGATGGACCTATGAGGCGCGGCTCGCGACCGCGGCGGCACCCTCCGGTGTGAACTGCACCTCCATGTGCTCGAAGCTTCGAACCAGCGCCGACGGCGCCATCACGGGGCCGCCGTTCGCGTAGCGCATGTCCGGCGTTCGCTTCAGAAGCTCGGCGAACGCCACCCGCAGCTCCATCCGTGCGAGGTTGGCGCCGAGGCAGAAGTGATTTCCGATTCCGAACGCGAGGTGCTGCGGGTTGCGCTCGATGTCGAGCTCGTCGGGACGGTCGAACTGTGCCGCGTCGCGGTTCGCCGACGGATAGAGCATCAGCACCTTCTCGCCCTTCTTGATCACCTTGCCGCCGAGCTCGGTGTCCTGGGTCGCAGTGCGAATGAACGACACGACCGGCGACGTGAGCCGAAGCAGCTCTTCCATCGCACCGGGTACGAGCGAAGGATCGTCGATCAGCCGCTGGCGCGCTTCGGGATGCTCGATGAGAAGCTTCATTCCCCCGGAGAGGCCGTTGCGGGTCGTTTCGTTGCCCGCGACCATCAGGAGGACGCAGAACATGATGAGCTCATCGGTGCCGAGCTCGTGGTGTTCGTCGGTACGAGGAATGCCGACGTGCTCGACACGCTCAACCTCGCCGAGTGTTCCTTCTGCTTTGGCATTGACGAGAATGCTGATCAGGTCGTCCTGAGGATTCTTGATCCGATCGGCGATGATCTCGCGACAGTACTGACCGTATTCGACGAAGGCCTGACCGGCGCGCTCGGCCACTCCGGGTTCGTGCAGGTTCCCCTGCGCGAGGATCATCGCGTCGGACCAACCGTGGAACCGATCGTAGTCCTCGTGTCGAATGCCGATCATCTTCGCGATGACCAGCAACGGCAGCGGCACCGCGATGTCGTCCACGAAGTCGCACTGGCCCTTCGCGCCGACGGCGTCGATCGAGTCACGGATGATCTCTTCGACGCTCTCCTCGAGCTTCTTCACCATCCGAGGGGTGAAGCCCTTGTTCACCAACCGACGCAGCTGCTGATGACGCGGCTCGTCCTCGTCGATCAGCCCGAGCTTTGCCGGGTTGTCGGGAAGGACGCCTTCGCCGGAGCAGAACAGTTCGTTGTTCTTCGAGGCGAACGTCACTTCCTCGTAGCGGCTCAAGATGTACGCACCCGTCTCCTCGGACCAGTGCACGGGATCGTTCTCGCGCAACCAGCGGAGATGGTCGTACATCTCATCGTCCCACGTCCAAAAGTCGGACTTCCCGTAGTTCACATCGGCTGGAGTCATCTGTTCAAACCTCTACTGTCGTTGGCAGCCTATCCGGCGGAACCCGCTCGGATGGCGTCCCAAATGAACGACGCCGCGCGGGGAAGCCGCTCGGCGATCGGGTACGTCTCGTCGGAAAGCCACTGTGAGACGGTGGCGTGAAATGCACCGAGAACCATCTCGGCGAGGAACTCCGCGTCCTGATCCGTTCGGACCTCGCCCCGGCCTTGGCCGGCAGCGAGCATCGTCGTCAGGGGTCGATGTAGGCTCGCCAGATATGGAGCGGCGTCCTCCGGACGGGCACCCGAGCGCAACATCTCGAGCATGACCTCGCGCGCCACCTTCTGGTGCTCGGCGATCATCTCGGCCGCGTGACGTGCCAGTCCCTCGAGCTGTTCGTTCACCGTGCCGTCGGCACCGAGGTGCTCTTCGATGAGCCCCTCGAGCGCCTCGGCGACGTCACCGGTGATCTCGGCCAGCAAGCCACTCTTGCTCTGGAAGTGGTTGAAGAAGGTGGCCGGCGCGATGTCCGCCTTCTCGGCGATCTGCTCGACCGTCGTGGCCTCGAAGCCCTGCTCGGACACCAGCTCGAGAGTGGCGCCCACGACCCGCTCGCGAAGCTCGCGCCGGCGGCGCTCACGCCGGCCGCCCAGTGAAACTGCTGTCGAAGTCAGGGTCGCCATGGAGAGTTCTCCAAAGTTGGAGCCGACTATACGTTTGGAGGTACCTCCAGTAAACCCCAAACAAACGTTTATTTCTACTCTGCCGACTGGCTGTGACCCGACGCCTCTGGCAAAACCGGATCTTCGGAACCGATGGAGGGGCTCGATGGCGAATTCACATGAGTTCGAGGCGGAGTTGTTGTGGGAGAAGGGCGCCGAGGGCGAACGCCGCGGCAATCACGCCGTGCGTTTCGAGGGGCGCCCCGAACTCGAGATCTCGGCCGCGCCTCAGTACAAGGGCGACCCGAGCTGCCTGAACCCCGAGGAGCTCTTCCTGGCCTCGCTCCTCTCGTGCCAGATGCTGACCTATCTCGCGATGGCGCAGAACAGCGGACTGGACGTGCTGGCCTACGAGGACCATGCGACGGCCACGCTGGCCATCGCCGACCGGCGCATGCGCATGACCTCCGTCACGCTGCGCCCCCGGATCCGCCTCGCCGCCGATGCCGACCCGGAGAAGGCGCGCAAGCTCGTCGAGCGCGCTCATCAGGGGTGCTTCATCGCGAACTCGGTGAGCTGCGATGTCGTGATCGAGCCCGACGTCGCGGTGGACGCGTAGGCCCGGGCCGATTCCTGGCGTGCGCAAATCCCCGTGTTAGGCTGCAGCCCTGCACGAAGGAGAGCGAATCATGGCAGACGATCCGAAGCACTCGAGCCACGAGCCCGAAGACGACATTACCCAGATGATGTACATCATCGGCGCCCTACTGGCCGGGTCGATGGTGATCGCCTACTTCGTCTCGTTCTAGCATCGGGAGCGTACCGCTCGGGAGCCACCGCCTCCGAGCACGACTCCCCGCCGCCTGCCTTTTCCGCTAAGCGGGGAGGATGGCAGGAAAGCTAGCGGCGAGTCTTCCCATCCCTCCGAGCGTGCCGGCGAGCCAACGCGCCGCCAAGCGCGCCGAGGAGCTGGGCTACGAGAGCCTTTGGATCGCGGACTCCGGTGGTCCGGATCCATTCGTCGTTGCCGCCGCAGCGGCGGCCGTCACCTCCACGGTGCGGATCGGCACCGCGGTGATTCCAGCCTACACGCGAACGCCTCCGGTCATCTCCGTTGCCGCCGCGTCGTGCAACGAGCTCGCGCCCGGACGGTTCATTCTGGGCATCGGTGCGTCGAGCGAGAACATCGTCGAGAAATGGAGCGGGATTCCGTTCCGGCGACCCCTGTCTCGTGTACGCGAGACCGTCACCGCCGTCCGCGGGATTCTCGCCGGAGAGAAGAGCAACTTCTCCGGACGCACCCTCGAGACGCATGGCTATCGCCTGCAAATGCGGGCCCCGAACCCGCCGATTCCGATCCACGTAGGTGCGCTCGGGCCGCCGATGCTCGAGTTGGCCGGCGAGATCGCCGATGGCGTCACACTGAACATGATGCCGGTGGCCGCCGTGCCCCGAATGATGGAGCACGTGAAGATCGGCGCCGCGAAGGCGGGGCGCGACCTCGCCGACTTCGAGGTCGTCGCGCGCTTCATGGTGTGCGTAACCGACGACCGAGATGGTGCGCGTGGATTCATGCGCGGGATGTTCGGGCCGTACTTCGCGACATCCGTCTACAACCGCTTCGTGGCGTGGTGCGGCTACGAAGAGGAAGCGGCGGAGATCCTCGCGGGCTGGCAAGCGAAAGACCGTGCTCGCGTGGGCGCGGCGGTCACCGACGAGATGATCGACGGCATCGCCGTCATCGGCTCGGCGGAAGAATGCCGTGACAAGCTCGAAGCGTTCCGCGCCGCCGGCGTCACCACGCCCATGGTCAGCCCGATCACCGGCGACGAGGTCTCGGCGATCTCGATGTTCGAGGCGCTCGCGCCTCGCTGAACACCCTCAGCGCTGCGCGAGTTCCCAGGCCGAATCCGCGATCGCCTTCGCAGCCTTACCGACGTCGGCGGCATTGTCCGAGCTCGCGTTGCCCTGCTTGGCGCGCATGACGATGCCCTGAACGATGGCGGCCATGCGGAACATCGAAAACACGATGTAGAAGTCGAGGTTCTCGATACGGTCTCGGCCGGTGCGCTCGGCGTACGTTTGCGCGTACTGCTCGACCGTGGGGATTCCCTCCGGAATCGATGCGAGGCCTCCCGGAATGTTCGCTCCGGGCATGTAGAACCCCTGCACGTTGTAGCCGAGGTCGGCCAGAGGGTGACCGATCGTCGAGAGTTCCCAGTCGAGAACCGCCACGGCGCGGGGCTCGGTCGCATCGAAGATCATGTTCTCGAGGCGAAAGTCGCCGTGCGCGATCGCGGTCTCGTCCCCAGCCGGGATGTTCTTGGGGAGCCAGTCGACCAGAGCGTCGAACGAAGCGATCTCCTCGGTCTTGGATGCTTCGTATTGTTTGATCCAGCGAGCGGTTTGGCGCTCGATGTAGCTCCCCGGGCGACCATAGTCGCCGAGACCCACCGCCTCGTAGTCGACCCTGTGAAGCTTGGCCATCGTATCGTTCATCGAGTCGTAGATAGCGGCGCGCTCGGAGGGCTCCATGCCGGGCAGAGTTGCGTCGCGGAAGATCCGCCCCTCCACACATTCCATGACGTAGAACATCTGGCCGATGACCGAGTCGTCCTCGCAAAGCACGACCATGCGCGGAACGGGCACATCCGTGTCGGCGAGGGCCTTCATCACACGGAACTCGCGGTCCACCGCGTGGGCCGACGGCAAGAGCTTCCCGGGAGGCTTCTTGCGCAGGACGTACTGCCGCTCGCCCGACTCGATCAGGAACGTGGGGTTCGATTGTCCGCCGGCGAACTGGCCGACCGTCACTTCGCCCGAAAAGCCGTCGGCGTTGGCGCGCAGATAGGACGTGAGCGCGGCTTCGTCGAAGCGGTGGCGCTCGCGGACGGGAACGACATCGGTTGGTCGGCTCATGAGGGCGGTTCCTACCATGCCGTTCTCCCCCCGGCAGCCCGATCGATGCCGATCGTCCGCTCTCGGATGATCTGTGCTTGACAGACACCGGCTGCCTTTATACTTGACGCCCCCCCCCCCGGACGACAGATCGTCCCGTGGCCGACGGTCAACGAGCTGACGCGGAAACCCCGGGATTGCGGTGTCAGACCCTAGGGCGGGGTCAGAGTCTTGACCTGAGGAAAGGGCGAAAGCGCCCATTTTGCGGCGATTCGGGTGGCACCGGGCTTGCGAACCTTCTCCAGTCGGGAATCCGAACCATGAACCCGACACGAAAGTCCACGGCCACCGCGGCCGAGTTCGGGCTCCGCCAGGGAGGCGGCCGATGAGACACGTTTCGCGACAAGGGACCCTTCGAGGGGAGTCTGCACCTTCCTCGTCTACCGACAGACACGATTGCGGAGACAGCCTACCCGCCGTCCGGAACCTACTGAAACGCCGGGCCGAGCAGGTCCGCAGGAGTGAGCAGGCGTTTCGCGATCTCGTCGTGAAGGGTTGGGACGGCGCGCTCGTGCTCGACAAGCACGGATACGTGCGATTCTTGAACGAGGCCGCGAAAGAGATTCTCGGCCGCCAGTCGGAGCGACTGGTCGGCGCGAACTTCGGCCTGCCCGTCGTTGGACGACGGGGCGTGGAGATCGAGATCGCCCGTGGCCGCGGAGACGACCGCATCGCCGAGATGCGGGTCATCGACGGTCCATGGCACGGCGAACGCGCTCGCATCGTTCTGATTCGCGACGTCACGGAGAGCCGGAGCCGAATCGGTGACGACCGAGGCTCCATCGCATCGGCCGTCCGGGAGACCACTCGGGCCTTGACGGAGCATGACCTCGAGCCGGCCTCGGCCGAAGAGCTCGCCCAGCGGCTGTGCAACACGCTCTTCGAGGTTGCGCCGATCACGCGCGTGCACACCTACCTGCGCGCCGCGAGCGGCGACTTCCTTCACGTCGCCGACGCAGGCCCCGAAGCGGGAGGCACGGGTCTGCCCGAACGCTTCTCCACATTCGAGGTCGATGAGCTGCTGGTCGCAGCCGAAGACGCGCCGGTCATGGGCTCGGCGAGCGGCGAGGGACATCCCTTCGTCTCGCGCCTCGCCGCGCGCATGCGGGTCGACTGGCTTCTCGTGACCGGGCTGCGCCACGAAGGAGAGACGATCGGCCTCCAGATCACGGGCGGAGCGGACGGTCCCCAGATCAAGACGAAACGGATCGTGCAGGAGTCGTCCCGCATCGGCGGTCTCGCCATCGGAGGCGCCCTTCTGCGTCGCGAGATCTCGCGGCTCGAACGCGCCCGATCCGAGATCCTATCGATGGTCTCACACGAACTGCGATCTCCGCTCCATGTGATCCTGGGCTACGAGAGTCTGCTTCGCGAAGGTGGGCTGGGCGAGCTTTCCAACGAACAGCACGATGCGCTCGTTCGGATCGGCCGAAATGCCCAACAACTCGCCGGTCTCATCGAGAACACCCTCACGGCGAGCCGGGACAACGCCGAGCAGCTTCCCGGCGGCACGCGCGAAGTGCGCCCGTGCGATGTGACGATCGACATCCAGGACGAGCTGTCCGCGCTCTACGAGGACAAGGATCTCGAGATCCTCTGGGACATCCCGGAGCACCTGCCCACGCTCTACACCGAGCCGGACAAGCTGAAGATCATTCTGCGAAACCTCGTCTCGAACGCGGTCAAGTTCACAGATCACGGCAGGGTCGAGATCTCGGCCGAGCGGCTCGCCGGCGGGCTTGCCATCACGGTGGCCGACACCGGCGTGGGCATTCCTGCGGACCAGCTCGAAGCCATCTTCGAGGAGTTCCGTCAGGCGAGGCCGGAGGACGGCACAGCACGAGGCGGAATCGGGCTCGGCTTGTACATCGTGCGGCGCCTGACGGAGAAGCTCGAGGGAACGATCTCGGTCGTCAGCGATCCCGGCGAGGGCTCGACCTTCACCCTGTGGCTTCCCCTCCGGGTAGGCGCCGTCCACGCCGCTGCGTAGCCGACGCTCGTGGCGACTTCCCCTCACCGGGTAAGGCGGCGATACGCGGCGTAGTGACGCAGCGCCTCGCTCTTGCGGCCGGCGTCTTCGCAGATGCCCGCGAGGTTCCAGTGGGCATCCGCGAAGGCGGGGTCGATCTCGAGGCATCGCGCGTAGGCCGACTCTGCGGCGACCGCTCCCTCGGTGTCCTCGAGCGCGAGCCCCAGGTTGAAGTGCGCCACCGCATCGTTCGGCGCGAGTTCGACGGCGATCCGATAGCTCGCCAGAGCGGCGGCCGGCTGCCCCTCTTGGTGAAGGAGACGGCCGAGGTTGACGTGGGCATCGGCGAGACCGCGATCGAGACGGATCGCCTCGCGGTACTCTTCGATCGCCGCGGTCGGGTCGTGATCCTCGATCTCGAGCGCGTGCGCGAACGCGTCCCGGGCCCGTTGGAAGCGCGCTCCGGCCGCCGCCGCGGCCTTCGACTTGCCCGCTCGGTCGAGGGTTTCGACCTTTCTCTTCAGGTCGTCGAGACCGAAGTTCAGCACCGTCTGGCCCGTTTCGGGCTCCCACGAGGTCTTCCCGGCTCGGACCGTTACCCGTCGCCCGTCCGCGTAGATCCGCAGCCCCGAAACCGACTGCCCGTCCGGAAGCTCCTTCCGGAGCGCGTCGAGCGCCCGCCGTACCCGAGCGGGCGGAATCGACTGTGCGACCAGGCCGTGCGCCGTCCGGAGAACCACGAGATCTTGGAACGAGAACCCGTACGCGCGTCCGTTCCTACGCTGGGGACGACAGAGGCCCGCTCGAACCATCTTGCGAACCCGCGACTCGCCCAGGCCCAGAATCCGCGAGACCTCGGCAGTCGAGAGTGTCCGGTCCATTCAGTTCAGGAACCCGTCGCCTTGCGCTTCGTGGTTCCGGTCTTGCCCTTGGCGCGCGGAGCTTGGCGCACACGCTTCGGGGGCTCCGCCTTCGCCGATCCCTTCTTCTGAAGGAGGCTCTCCTTGAGAGCCGCGACGAGATCGATGATCTGCTCGTGCTTCTCCTCACTGGGCAGTGCCACGATCTCCTCGCCTGCAACCTTGCGATCAATCGCCTCGAGAACCGAGCGCCGATACTCGTCCTCGTACTTCTCCGGCTGGAACTCGTCGTTCGCGAGTCGATCGATCAGCTGATGCGCGAGCTCGATCTCCCCCTCTTTGAACTGGATGTCGTCGTCGAGTTCGATGTCCTCAAAGCTTCGAACTTCGTCGGCGTAGAAGAGACCGTGCATGACGAGCCCCGGGCCCGATGGACGCAGAAGAACGAGTTGCTCGCGCCCACGCGTCGAAAAGCGTCCCACCGCAACGCGCCCGGCTTCGAGCATCGCCGCATGCAAGAGCTGGTAGGGCTTGTGCCCCCCCTTGTCCGGCCCGAGGAGATTCGACTTCTCGTAGAAGATCGGATCGACCTCCGAGATCGGAACGAACTCTTCGATCTCGATGGTCCGGTCGCTCTTCTTCTCGAGCGCCTTCAACTCGTCGTCGGTCATCACGACGAACTGCCCGCGTGAGTACTCGTAGCCTTTCACCATCTCGTCGCGCGCCACGACTTCTCCCGAAGAGGCCGAAACGTACTGTTGCTTGACACGCGACTTATCGGCCCCGTTCAGGAGACTGAAGCGAACGGTCTTCGCTTGGGTCGCCGTGAAGATCTTGATCGGGATGGAGACGAGGCCGAAACTGATGGTGCCGGACGCGATTGCTCGTGCCGCCATCCCTCGGTCTTTGCCAGAAACGCCGAGTCAACGCTAACGTTCAGGGGGTGTGAACCTTCGGTGGCGGATCTCAAATCTTACGAGAGAAAGCGAAAACGCGACCGAACTCCAGAGCCTTTCGGTTTTTCTTCGCCAGACAGAAGAGAAGTGGAGTCCGGGGCGTGGCGTACTTTTGTCGTACAGCAACACGCCGCCCGACGGATGCACTGGGATCTCCGCCTCGAGACCCAAGGTGTCCTCGCGAGTTGGG
>JAULKQ010005310.1:0-14892 GCA_032356285.1 Smithsoniella earleae | reverse complement strand
ACTGACCCAGAGAGGAGATTCACTGTTAAATATGGGACGTATAGAACGTTCTCTAACCTAATTTTACCCCAAGATGTTTTCAGTAAAATCGTGCCTTGTCCCAATACTCTATGCATATGTCTTTCACCGCCGCCACATGACACTACCTCAACGCACGACTGAAACATATTGACAAACACTGCAGCATTATAGCACATATGGTGAGAAGCACCCGTATCAATCAGTAAATCACCACAATCATGCTGGTTTCTGGCACTCGTCTGCCTGGTGGAACTTGCAGTGAGAGCTGCGGCGTGGTGTTGCGCGGCTTCATGGGTTGTCCCGCCGTCATACTTCGGTGCGTGCCAACAATCGCGCACCAGATGACCTTGCTTGCCACATACGAAGCACCTGCGTGTGTCTTTTTTCTTTCTCCTCGCTGGTTGAGCATCCTTACGTTCCTTTGCGTACATTTGGAGTGCGCCATCCTCCTGGTCTAATCTGGATTGGTTCTTCGCATGCGTGTCTCTGCGGATCCGATCATCCGACGCAACAAGCTTGTCTTTCACGTTCGTCACCGTCAAGTTATCAGTGCACCGGAGAGCTTCGACTGTTTGTTCAAAGCGGCTTGATACTCCTTTGAGCAAAATTCCCATCATTATTCCATCTAAAACCGTCTCCGAATGTCCCTCTTTCAGTCTGCGTTGCAGCGACTCAACGCGGCCGAAGTACTCCGTAATAGACTTCCCGTTCTTCTGAGCAGTGGACGTGTACTGCTCGACAAGTGTCGCCTTTTTATTGTTCGTTCCTTGACAGAATCTTTCGTGCAGCGCCTCCCACATTCTCTTTGGCGTATCTTCTCCATTCACTTGCTCACGAATAGTGGGGGTGATGCAAAGTATGAGGGAATTTAAACCTCGAGCTTCACGATGCCACCTCTTCTTTTCATTCGCCGTCAAGAACCGAAACTCTTCATCTTCTTCAACAGCGCTCCAAAGGCCATTAACACATAAAGCAGCTTCAGCTTCAACAACCCAGCTGTAGTAGTTTTCCTCTGAGAGTTTTGCGATGCGATTGATGTCTCCTGAAGCCATGATAAGCCCATAACCTGTAGGAATGTGCTTACTTCAGTATATACAGCGATACACACAGGCAGTGTACCGACGTATGTACACAGGACACTCTAGTGATGGATTGTGCTATGCACCGGCTTATTTACTCTGTAATCAACACACTACAGATGATACCTTTCAACAGAAAATGAAAGCCTTCTTCATGCAAGGCATAAGATAACCCGCAGTGCTATCTTTGACTAATTCTCCTATCGTACCTAGTGAATCAGCTTCTGTGTTTATTTCATTGCTGGATAGGATGAGATAACATATCTCATATCTTGTATGACTAAATCCAACACCGCTTGTCACATTCAAAACTCGTTATGGTTCTCAGAAGTTACATATGTTCTCTTAATGCCCAAGAGATTCGTTCTTTGTGATATGATATTATGTGATGTACTTACTCACTGTGGATGAGCACATGCTCCACCAACTATGCAGTGACTCAGTAAACACAACACATCTTGTCACCCACACCAGCACTCAGGTCTCCAAGCACAGAAACAACTGCTTGTGTACAGATCTGGGAGAATCTACCAGCACCCCTGCTGCCTGCTATCTGCAGCGCGTCACTCACACCGCTATCCCAAAAGCTCGCGCGCACGCCTGCACAGTACACAAACCAGGTTGTCACGTACGCGTGCTCGCATTCAGGCGCCAGCACAGATGTCACAGTACACGGGCGGGGTGAAACGCGTAACACCACCACCACAGGCTTCCTGGAGCGGCTGTGCGATGCCTTGTCAAGCATGGCCCACATAACTCGGCTATCATTCAACTGCAAGCTGCTCAGGTGGGGCCACAATGCCACACTTTCGGCAACAACTTTTAACGAGGCCCTTGCCAGCTTGGGCACACTCAAAAGCTTGCACCTTCATGGGATCCACGAACCTCGGCAGGGGGCCAACCCACCATGGCTCAGTGCAACCAACCTTTCCCATCTGACCACCCTCACTGTGCAGCTTTCTAGCCCCCCACGCGTCTCCCCACGCTCAATCACCACCCTCGCAGACTCACTGACCAACTTACCCACCCTATCGCACCTCCATGTGACAGGCTTCATGCCAAACAACAGCCTGCAATCCATCCTCTCTAGCATCTCAACCCACACATGCTTAACCAGGCTGGCCTTCCACTGCGAACAGGAGCTAGAACCACAGTTCTTCACCATCCAACCCCTCACCGGTGCTCCAATTTCCAATTCACTCCAGCATCTGGCAATCACAACACGATCTGGAGTTTACATCAACTCCAGCGGCGGGGACTACAGACTAGATGTAACATGGATCTGCGCACTCACCTCCCTCACCGCGCTCAACCTATCCGCGTACCCTATCTTCTCACGCCATGCATGCTCCAAACTCTCCCCCTGCAGCAACTTAGTCCACTTAGTCGGGCCCTTCGACACACAATGTGGCACCAGCTGTTTGTCCAAGTGTTTTCCAAACCTGCAGTCACTGGACACGTCATGGGGGAGCCCCCCTCCACCCCACTGCATCTCTCAACTGCCCACGCTTCAGCGTTTCCAGGCGTGCTACTTTGAGCAGCCGTACCAATTCGATATCCTCTGCCGAGTCCTCGCCGATCGCCGCACCCTCCGGTCACTGAGTTGCTGCGGCGGGTTCACCCCTGCCCGCCTCAACTCGCTCACCAAAATCACACACAACTGCACCTCCCTCTGCTCCCTGGATGTCTTCTTCTACAAGCATTACCCAGGTATCAGCAGCGACCTTTCTGGAGTCCTCCTTCCCCTTATAGCCCACAGGCGCCTCCTCCATTTGAGCCTTGGAACCAACAGCGAATTCGGTGACCCCCCGGACCTCGGAGCGCTGTTCAACACCACAGTCAGAAACATGAAGCAGCTGCAGTCTCTTAGGCTAGATTTCCCAAACCTCACGTATGAAATAGCGTTCCTGAGCAGCCTCAGCAATCTCCGGTGCCTTTGTCTCTCTGGCAATGGGGCGATGGCTCAGATCCTCCATCTCGGCAGCTGGTTTTCGAATCTGATTTCGCTCAGCGTGTCAGACTGGTTGGAAAACAGCACGCTGCTGCTGGCAACTGCCCATGCTCTCAGGGCTGCTCGGCTTCGTCATTTTCGCTACGAGATATGCTTCAAACGGCCGGGCAGTCCAGCGAGTTGCAGCGGGCTGTTGCGAGAAGTCTTTGGCGGTATTGCCAACATCCTTCAGGACGTCTGGACGCTGAGGGTGGTTGCGTTTGATGTTCATTTCCGCCACCGGCAATGGGTAGGTGGTGCGTGCGACGAATTCGGCGAGTCAATGGTGACGGCTTTTGTAGGGCACCCTTCTCTGGAGGTGTTTGGCGCGTACCTGGTGTCTGTAGATCGCAAACTGCCTGCGAGCGATGAGTGCAGCTTTCATGTTACAAGTGTTGATTCCGCTTGGGAGTGTGCCAAGAGCGAGTTCAATTTGACGGATGACAGGAATGCAGTGTAAAGTCATCTCGTCTAGAAAAATACTTCTTAGTGTCTCTACGTGCGAACGCCGTGTAGAATTTTGAAGTTCTGTATTCTCAGGCTACCCGTGCGTGTAATGGCTGGCTTTGCTGGTGACGTAACGCAGTTTCTGAGTCAACCGCCTGAATTAAGTTTTGTTCGGCTGCGCTAGTCTTCGATGATGGGACTGCGATTGGAATGAATTTTACTTTTGCTGTTATTACTGGCGACATGACAGTCAATTGTCTGTCATATCCACAGATACGCCTAATGCGCTTACTTTGTTGTCAGCTGGATTTGTCCATGTGAGCCATTTTTCGCTCGAAACGGCATGAGCTAGATACTTAAGTTTTTGTTCTTTTGTCGAGTAATGACTTGCGCCAACATGTCACGCGAACAGGAACACGCTGCTGCTTGTGATCTGGCTTGTCAGTGGTAGAGCGCAGTGTTATGCTGAGCTTACAAGCTCCTGCACGAACTTGTAGCATCAAGATACTGTAAAGTAAGGTGAACTGTGACGAACATGCCACAGGTGAATCATTCCAGCGATACTGTGAATGTACCGTGGACTGAAGGTTTCGTGAGAAGTGGAGCTTCAACTAAAACATATGTGTGCCAGGCTCCTTGAATAAATATTGTAAACACATAAGAAGCAGATTTATTAATAGATCTTGACAATGTGGAAACTGTGGCCGTCTGTGCTCGTAGATCGCAGTGCACTGCAACAACGCCACCGCAGATTCCAGCCGATCATGACAATGACAACGCGGGCCAAAGGCTCCAAGTGATTCAAGAACGTACATCTCACACTTTTCAGCATCAGAGAGGTCGTGTGCAGTGAAGGAAGCACGCTTAGCTGAAGACATGGCAAGGAAGGCAGCCAGATCCGGCCCAAACGTGCCCAAGATGTTGCAAATTAGGATTTGTGTTACATCGATGGTGACGCGGAGGCAAGTGAAATGAAAAATCAAAGTTTGTTGTCATGCGTTCTGACGGTGTACCAGTTGAGAACTCACCAGCGATAGGTCAGAAACTATCACAGCGATCATGAGAGTGAAGATTCGTATGTATGAATAGAGCACTGAAAATGTGAAGATTCTGGCCTGTACAGGAGTGGTCATATCGGAGTAACCCGAAGGCACTCGGACCTCGAGGCACTGGGACCGAGTGGTGCACTTGCATGGCCACACTAATATCAGATTAAACAAAAACTGATACAAAAAATTGAAGTGTGGCGTTTGGATGCTTGAATAATAAGGGTGGTATCGCAGTCATGATGGGTAGCAAGCAACGCGTGTGGTATTTGTTTGAAATCACACAACAGCTGGCTGCACACGCCTCTAATCTGCGGACAACCACTGGCACAAGACTTGAATTTTCATTATACACCCTCTACCTGGATCACACTTTGCTGCGAGCTTTATGTCGCAAGTATTTCAGTGTGTCATACAAGACACCGTACTAGCATAGTTATCGTACAGACCAATTAATGTTTAAAGTTGACGGAAAGTCTGTCAAATGTGCCCCGTAATTTACGCACATCCCTAAGAAAATAGCAATCAATGTGGTGTTTGTTCATGTTCAGTTGCATGCAGTCGCAGGTGCCGTGCTTGTTGTAAGCTCAGAGATTCTGTTCTTGTTGGTAACTAAAATGAGCACTTGTTCGAGCAGGTTCGAAGTTGCGTGTAGTGTACTATATCTCGAGCTTTCTACTGCTAAACCATCAGTATTTCCGAAGGTAGTTGTTGGATATGGGATGCGAGACTTTGCACAGAGAGTTTGATCGCGCCAACGCTTTTGTGCTGCTGTGTCGGTACTGGGTCTCGCCAATTGGTGGACGCGAGAAGAGTAAGTTCGGGGCTCCAGTGCACATCTTAAGTTAATTTATGGTATTAGTGAAAGCTCAAGAAGCTTGAGTGATGCTGTACGCGAATCTAGCCAGGTGGATGGTGTCACGCAACGAGCAGGTGAATAGAGAAGAAAGGGTTGCCCGACACGCATGTAGAGTTCATGAGTGTATCTCTGACATGAAGCAGTGACGATAGACGTGATCGCTGTGCAACCAACCAACAAAAGTTCAAGTGCATCACCAGCGCAAAGAGCAGCTAAGCACTCGGCCCATCGAGACACGAAGCGCATACAGAAAGGGAAGAGCTATAAAACGAATCATCTAGGGGATTTGATTGCACACTTAAGGACCAGGAGCAAACGAGCACGCAATATGATGAGCGCAAGGATACCGTGTTCTTCAGAACAAGAAAAAGGTGCCACTGATCACGCGTGTGCCGGTTTGAGTATTTGTGGAGTCCAACAGTCTTAAGTTTTGCATGATCTATCAAATTCAGAGTGATGCAACATGAAGCCAGCGAATAAGCCGAGAAAGCATCTACTGAGTACGGTGATTGCTCAACACTGGACACAAGCTCAAGCAGAGAGCACTATTCAGTCTTTCAAACACTCCTTCAAACAAGAGATACTATGACAAACCTGAACTTGATGTGCCTTGGGGTAATCGTGTGTGAATTTGGCATGTTGAGAATTAACTCTTGACAATTGTGTTACGGTAGCTCGTCCAACACAGACACACGCATGATATATACAACCCCGTGGCCAGCGAGAAACGGACGGTCTGACACAAACGAATTTTTATGAATGGGAGAAATCCGCGCCTAAACTATCGTCGGGCGTATTCATCTGGATTACAGGATGCGAACAATTTTTCATAGGCTACGAATGTACGGGAGTTGAAGAGTTACTCCTTCTACATTGTAACTGAAAAGTCTTCACTCATGATATGACAGATGTGCCTTCAAACTTAGAAAATAACAACGTGGTGTAAGTTGCAGTACCACGTAAATTATTACGTGTGCTACAACACCCGATGATGCAACATTCGAGATGGGACTGAAGGATACACCACTTCAAACAATGGAAGAACTCACACCAAGTGTGTGACGAAAGTTGTGCTATTTCCACAAGCTGGTTACATTCCGATTCAACTTATTCACATGCTTCGATTTATTCACAGAGCAGCAACACCGTACATGACATATTTTGAGAAGCGGAATAATAGTCAAGCCTTCAGAGTCACATAGCCACTTAAATAATGTTCATATACAATCAAATAATCTCTCGACTTGACTACATGTACTCCATCTCGTCCAAAATGCATCAATGATCGCCCGAGAATCTAGCCGAGCTGCCAACACCTCATTAGAAGTCGAGGGACTGGAAATACTTGCCTTTGTTGAATTTACCAGTTTTTGAATTCGAGGACTGCTTAACCTGCAAGCAGCACCTGTGGTTAGTACCCAAAGTTCCAGATTTGCCTTCTTGAATAGAGACGAATCCGTACCACAGCGGAGGTATCTCTACTTGTGGACGAGTCTGTGGCAGTAGCTGTTGCTGAATCGCTGTCCACATCAGTATCCGCGTCAGTGTCAGCGGTGACAGATGGAGCAGGCGGTGGTGCAGAGTCGCTACCAGTATCGCCAACAGGCGGAGAAGAAGATTTAACAGTCACACTTTCTTTTACGGATGTGCGGGAAGCGCCTGGAGCAGAGCCAGATGTAGTTGTGTCTCTCTGGCTTGATCCAATTGCACGGCTTGAAGACGAAGGGGGAGGTCCAGCGGGGGTGCTCGAGTCTTTTGAAACTACTTCAAAATCAGTTGAAGTGGAGGATGTTCCTGGAGTTGACGGCTTCTTGGACAGCGACTTGAAAAGGCACCATCCGTTGCCAATCGGCTTAGAACCATCCGCGCAAACCTCTGCACAGCACTCACAGAGTTAGCGAATTTGAGCTTTCGGTGGTGGATCTTCAGAGCGTACAAGAATCGTACTTGCGGTAGTGCAACTAGGCGACCCCTTGATTCCACATCGAGCGCATGTGCCGTTCACACAAACGCTGTTACGCTCAAGGCACAGTCCACCAATCTTGTCTGCAAGTCCGAGATCGCAGCACTTCTGACTGAAGCCTCCGCAGACCTGTGATTCTGGGTCCGCGGAGAATTCTTCAGCAACGCAGAAACCGATTTTATTGAACAGGCCGGAGTCGCATGCGGTCTTGCCACCTGGAAGAAGCCGGTGTTGAGACGCTGTCAGAAGCAAGTCGAGCGGTTGGAGACCTGCGTACCTTCACAAGCGAAGAATCCTGCATGACCGCACGGCAGGCAAATTCCTTGCCTACAAGTTGTGCCGTCTTCAACGCATTTTCCCGAGCTACTGTCGGAGCTTGGGCAGCATGTATCACCGAGCCACCCACACGTTGCCACAGCGTTTCCGACAAGCATGGTGAGAGGCACCAAAAGCATGGCCAATGTGGTATTGTGAATCTTCATGTTGTTTACTCTTTTGGCTGCCGTCGTGAACACTGCAACAATCAGGGCAGTTTCAGTACTGTAGGCATCACGCTCGCGGGCAAAATAGCTACAATTTGTGCTCCGTAAACGCAACGAGAAAGAAGAAAAATAATTCACAGTTCATGTGTGTCTATTCTATCACTCCGTCCAATGTGTTGGCACACAGAGGTATAGTGATCATGTAGCATCCTGTTGTTTCCTCGTCATACAGGGCACAGGTAACCTGGAAAACCGCACTACCAAAGACAGGTGAAAGCGTTATGAACTCGACCCTATTGCCTTTATGACCTCAAGTTAATCCTACGTTGTCATCTTCTGCACAGGTGTGTATGTACTGCTACTGGTTTATTAAATACGATTCTGCTAGTCCGCTTGGTTCGTAGCTCCTCATGAGCAGTCTTTCAAGGTGACAGAACGTAGAGACGATGAAGAAACATATTCTCGTAGGTAGACATCAGTACGTGGGTGAGAGCTGAGTTTGTCAGTGGCGAGCAACAGTATGACACACCTGAGCGAGTGAGATGCCTTGTCCCAAACGTGCAGAAGTTTGGCTACGAAAGTACTTGCTACAGTGGCAAGTACTTATATCTGTCTTTGAGAATTGCCACGTCCTTCATGTCCAGTATGCATCACAACTTGGACGGGATCCGCCTGTGTGCACTGTGCGGCTGTACCTCATTTGTAATTCCGCGACGGCTTCCATCAACACGTAACCAGATCGCGGATCCGTAAACCTGTGTTCACTCGCACGCATAAGATGAAGCTCAATTGAAAATTCGAATAATACGATGTATCTATGACTTCCAGTTGCCACGGCAACTGCTGAGACCTGTGTAGCGACAGATCTTCTACCTGTTATTCAAACTTTTGAATCAGCCGTTGCCTCGAAATGGTTCGGGGATCCCAACATGCTCCTTCATCCGCATGAGACATCCTAAAAAAGTGGTCCACGCACTGGACACGAAAACTGCTCTGCTTCAACAAGACACAGTTCTCGGGTCCTGCTCAACAGGAAGAACTACTGTTCGAGTATCTGACACAACGAGTCCCACGAAGTTATGATCGAGTTTGGCTGCCTCGAAGTATCGCAAGCGGGCCTGCGCTCGTTCGAGCCCCGAGGAAACAAGGAGTAGTATCTCTTCAGATCGTGGATCCAATGTGAGCCATGTGTGCAGAACAGATACTCCGGCACTCACGTGAGCGTGCATTCATGAATCTTCCATCGAATCTGGAACTCATTCGCAGCAAGTTCGCCGACCCTGGCTGTCGTGAGATGGACATGACGATGCATCGCTTCTATGCAGCGCTATTGCCAATTGTTGACAAAGGGAAGCGTATTAGGGATATGAAAAACTGAGTGTCTAGCTACTGTAGATTCCATCGTATTCAATGCTGTGGCGGTCTTGTGAATGTTGATATACCGCACTCGATGCTTCAGTACACTGTACCTGTGCCTATCGGCAAGCACACCCTGCGCTAACCCCAACCTTTGTACTGCCGCCATCACATGCAACATATTGGCGTCAGGAATAAAATGAGCGCGCTCCTCGCTGCAGTGCATGCGATTGGGCACGCAATGCAGCGAGTAGCCCTTCGCGCAAGGTCTGTTTCCAGTGAAGCAGTTGGCCATTATGAATCCAGTTGCAGCACACACATTGACAACCAGCTGGATCCAGCTCCACGACCAACTGGACATTAAACACACCCCTTACTCATGTTCAACTTCATACTTGTTCAGGTAATACAAACGGAACCCTCACGCGCTCGTTCCCACAACTGCCTTGTTTGGTCTGACTCGACTCGTCTCAGTTCTCCCTCACTTCCCCACGTGCTGAGCCACAAAATGAGCGTTACAGTACTTCTCAACCCCATTTGTACGTTTCTGTGAACTCGAAGTTGCTTTCAGGCTTTCTGTCATCTTCTGGAGCTGAATGAGTGATGTGTTCAGTGCCCTGCGTGCGCTAAGCGCCGGGGATATGCACTCCGTTCAAGGCAACAATTGACGAGCTTTATGGATGTAGAATAGTGGTACTTCAACCAGATTCAAACTCGCGCTGGATACTGTTGAACTACATTGCAACGTGCGGGGTGAAGAAGAGCGCCTTCTTGAGGAAGCATAGTGTTTCCAACCAAAATAACATCTCCCAGCTACTGCTCAGTCAATTATGTGTGCGTACTCTTCCTAACGGCTCTGCGAAATGGTACTTCGGACAGGACAAGGGTGGTTGTTTGTTGTCCCTTTCTTCATCGGACGAATGAATAACCCCGCTGGAACATTTCCACAAGTACAGTTTCAACGAAATGAATCGAACTTGTCACGTTCCGTGTTCTACGTCTTCGACAACACGTGATATTGGTTTCACGTTACAGCACTCACTTGCAACCTGCATACCTACATGCAGCTGCACCGACTTCACGAGCTGCCTGGCCCAGCTCTGGTCCCTCATATCCCGGGAAGCGGGTTGACAAGTCTTACTTACTTATGCATGTCTTATGCCACGTCAAATTATGTCGCAGGCTATGCTTGCTACATGTAACTGACCTCGCGAGGCCTCGACCTCCATTCGGTCGGGTTTCAGCACCACGTACTGCGTTTAACCCCGGTAGAACGTTTTGACTCGGTGTCAGCATTGAAAGGCTTCATTTGAACCACAATAAGACGAACTGAGCGCTTTCAATTGCAATCAAACTGGGCGAAAAGTAGGCTTCACGTGTCAAGGCAGCTAAGTGATACAGTATGACAAAGCAAGAGTGTGGAAAGGAAAGGGCCAGGCTTTGCGCGATAATGTACAGAAAACAATCTTCAGAAGGATTTTAAAGTTGGAGCTGCGGTTACGGTCGAGCATGAAAGAGACAGGAAGCGCAAAAAGGTAAGGTGCTATGAGAGTCAGTACGCGCACGTAGCCAGACAGCATGCTTGCTATACAACCATTCCAATGTATTCCCTTTCGACGAAATGAGGTCATGCTTGGACGGAAATTTTATTAATATAGTACTTGACGATGTTGGAACCGTCGGAATGTGGTCGGCTTCTTGTCACGTCGATCTGTGCCCAATCGCAACAACGGGTTTGTACTGTGGACACTAAACTAAAGATAATTGCTTGACTCTATGTCAGCTAAAGACCCCTATCCCCGCCCTTTTCATGGTCCGAAGCTGCTAAACACGAGAGTTCCAGCCGTTTCTGTTCATAGTACTGAACTTGCCAACAATGAAGCTTGCGTCTGTACATTCAATTGATATGATATTCGTTGTGTTCTATCGAACAAAGCTTAAAGACTTTTTGTTGCAGCCGAATATGTGTGTCACAACGATAATTTCGCGAGAAGATAAGGAGCTGAAGTTCCGGATTCAGTGATTGATATTTGTTCTGTGTTGCTCGAGTCAACAAGAATAGCGGTGGCATGCCTGAATACGCTTGAACTGCATCAGTAACGTGAATATCAAGAGAAATAACAACCTGCGATAGTCAACTGTGAGTAAAACTTTTGCATTATCGCAGAGAGCAACCAATAAGTAACGATTGCTATTCCTCTTGCTGTGACAGGCCTTTCAGCAGGGATGAACCTATTGCTGAAATACAATTGAGTAGACTTCCTAAAATTGAATGCACTTCCTTTTCATCAACAATTGCTCACTCTCTCAAGGCTTTTGCTTGGAAGGCCACTTTCCGTAAAGAGCCTGAGAACAGAGCAGTATTGTCTGCTATAGTGGCTAGTTGAATGAAGGACCTCATGGCCGGGTGGCCTATGTAGCCAAGTGTCTCTATTAAGAATGGAACAGAGTGGATGCCTGGGATGTGAAGACTCCTGAACATCTAAAATTTGCCCTCATATCTTGCGGCAGCTGAGTCTGATGATGTTGCTGCTTGCCGCACATATGCAGGCGCTGCTGGGAGGTGACTGATACATCCATGGAGCCAAACATTGGCTGCTGGAAGCTCACCTAGTTCCACACCACCCCAACACAAATCCTAACTGAAGGAGCAGGTAATCACTCACTGTGCCAGTGTTCATGTGCCTGTCACGTGGCCGTGCCCTCTAAATGTACCCGATATGGCAAATCACATTAATAATATTGTGACAAAGAACTTCCTATGAGAGTCACAAATGAGCTAAACTTCTGCACTTTCTGAGACACGCAGCCAAGAAGTAACTGCTGTTCCTCTTCAGGCAAGTTGATTCACAACATACCGCCACTTCTTCAGCACACTCAACAAATTGAATGAGCGCCTCTAAAAATGACGTAAAATCTGCTGCGCAAGATCCACACTGCAGAAAGCACAGCTTTGGATGCAATGCGAAGCCAATAATGAAACAGACAGCGTGGCAACCTATGAAACTGTGAGGCATGTCTTCTGCTACGTCCCAGGATAGATAAAGGACATACTTATGAAAGAACCTTTCTCGCTTGATCATCAAGCAAGAGCTGGAGCCCTGCGATGCTCTAGTACCCTAATCTTTCATAACCTCACAGTGAACGGTAACCTGTGTTTCTTTGTTGACAGTGCGTGCGAGGACACTCAAGAGTACACTATATAACCGACACAGTAAGATCTCAGATAATTAAATCCGAAAGGGTTTGGCGCTTTTCCAACATTCTTTTTGAAAAAGCTGGCCTTGTTTAGCATTGATACCTTGAATGTTCTCTTCCCATTGATGGGGAAGCCGTTGCTATTCTAATCACAAAACTGTCGCAGCAAAAGGCCGCACAGGTCAGGTCAACACATTTTTTTGGCCGCTTTGGCATGAGCAAAGGCTGGAGCAGAGGCGATTCTCGTGGCTATCATGCATGAATGTGAACGGGATCAAGATGTCCAATAGACATGGCCATCTCTCCACTCCAATGATACCACACATGTAGCGTGGTCTAGAGATACTCACACGAGCTACTACTCCCTCTGTTGATGATAGGCCTCGTCTTTGTGCATTTATGAGCCTCTTTGGGTCAGCAATATCTGATGATGCACCGCTCCAACCCCCTGCGCCCTGTCTCACAACTATTTTACTTTTCTAAAACAAGAGGACCAGGCAATGAAGTGGGTTTATGGTGAAGTCCTCCTTTCTACTAACAGGCCCTGGATGTCTGCAAACAGTGGCGCCTTGTCCGGCTTGGACTGTTCTGCAGTGGTAGCGTCGAAAATGGAAGAGCTTTCAACTGGGATGGATGGTGATTTCAGAATCTTGAGGTGTGTCTGAAGGTGTGGAGAATGGCTAACCATCATCAAACTAGTTGTACAATAACACTCCTGCCCTGAGTTACTGGTTCTTAATGGCGTTGCTGATCTGATATCCAGCCATGTGTGTGCAGGCTGGGCCCCTGTGTTACATCAATGGGTAAAACGTACAAGCCTTTGATGCGCACAGCTGGGCAGCTGAAACTTAGGATAACCAGGATAAATCAAGATAGCACAAGACTTCAGGGGTTTGTGTCTATCCCCATTGCACAAACAGCTCAAGCAAATCACGAGGACCCGGGCACAGTATCCCACCATCAATCCATACACTCATCAATTGCTGCCGTTTGAATACACTTAAGCCCGATCAGGAATGTACTGTGCACAGGAGATAACACCCTGGTAACCGTGTCTCCAGGTGTTGTTACATTTCTCCTGATGCCACACAAACCCTAGCTACCAAGTGTCAACAAAAGCTGTTCGTGTTTGTCCTTTGTGGTTAGCTACAAGATACGGTCCAGGACAACCTTAAGCCAGTGGTTCTCTCAACACTTGGATGATAACTGACTTCAGAGTCCAGTCACATTCAACTGGGTGAAATCAAGTACAGAGCTCATTGAATCCGTAAAATGGTATCCCTGCTGCCATTTTTTCAGTTTGTTCACTGGAAAAGTGTAAGATACAGCTTTGATGTTCTGCTACATTGAGCCCATCAGTCCAGTGCTGAAGCGAGTGCTAAGTGATACAGATTGTCATGCATTGGTCAGGCATGCAGTCAAATAGTTGATGAGATTTGTCAATGTTAGGATTAAACTTCGTTGCTTTATAGTCGATGGAAATGTGTGGATCTAGGAACTTTAACAAGTCAGATATCAAACATCAATGTCCGTGTTTAATAGGAACCTTTCACAACATCATCAAACATCTACCGCAGCAGCAGCGTCGGCTATTCCATCAGTTACAATCAGCACGCAGCTTGCAGCGAAGAAACTAATAAAAAGCATGGCACTAACAGATCACGAGGGTAGGGTTGTTGAATCTTGCACACCGTGCTTACGATCGTTCGGCGACTTAGTACATCCCGATTCTATGTTTCCCGTAGCATGCTCATTGTACATTACCCCTCGGTTTGGTCACGCAAGAGGATCTCAGGCACGAAAATAAAACAAATCGTCCTTAACCCTTGAAGCATTCTGGTGTCCTACGTCGACTTGTGCAGACCTAGGACAACTAATCTGCCAACGAAAGCTAGCACGGATGCAAATATCAAGGCATCTAGCTATGTATGCGGTCCTGAAAAGGAAACAGAGTAGTTATCATTCCCAAACGTGGTCAAGCAACTCGAGACACTCGTTTCAATAGGGCCAGCCAAGCCTTCCGGGGGTATCCAAACTTAATACAAAAAACGGGGGGTTGACTGGCGCTTGAATTTCATTGCGGTGCGTCGAAAATGGTGCACAATGGTGGCCAGGTTAAGGGAGCAGAATGATAGCACAGTGTTTGGGCACTGAAAGCAGCCCCTCGCAGAGAAACTTTGCATTGATCGAAACTACTTACAATGGCAGCTTCAAATATTATTTCTCCAGCTCAACGAGTTGCTATGAGATGGAGGATCGCATCAACAAGGTATCACACTCACAACGTGTATTTTGTATTCTTCCAAACGCCACACGAGGGTACGCATGTTCTTCCAGACACCAATGTAGATACCAAATCACCAAGCAGCATTTCACCTCTACTCCAACGCAGCAGGCGGCACGGGAAACACAAAAGTGGGCACTGACACCATGAAATCGTCCAAAAGCTAC
>JAULKQ010005299.1:0-14919 GCA_032356285.1 Smithsoniella earleae | reverse complement strand
CATGGGAAATGTGTAAGAAATGCTGTGGAATTCCACCACTAGCTCACCTCAACCAAGCTGCTAAACACCTGTGGTTTTGGATGCCTTGCTCGTGAATATTGACAGCAGCAATTGCTTGAATCAAGCAAAACTTTTGGAAGGAATTGAACGAAACCAGTCACAAAAGTCGCCATACTTGAGTCATATTATGACAATTCACTTGATGCAGACTGTTAGCAACCATAGTATTTATAGGTCTGTAGCAGATCCGTGTCTCTTGCTCCATGTGTAAACAAATTGGGGGTTTGAAATCATGCAAATTGATATTCAGTGGTCGATAGTTTGCCAGTTGGACATGGCATTCCTCTGCAATGGTGCCTAGCTCCTCGTCGCGCGCAGCATCCTCCACTTTGAACGCAGCACACGTTTTACACAGAGTAGAGACAACGGGTTGGATGGCGAGTTAGCTTGCATAATTGGAGACGTAGAGAAAAACGAAGAGCCTGTGAACGGAATCTGACACTTCCCCGACGAAGCGATCCTCTCTTACTTCATAAGATTGTACAATGCGGAGAGCGCAGTACTTTCTATGTGCAATGTGATTCACACAACCGCCTGTCCCGTACACAGAACTCCAATCTGTACCAGAAATTTATGCAAGCGCATGACGAGGGATCAGTCCCATCCGGAATTGGGCGCGGAAAAGCGTTAATTCATTTTGGCGATGACGTCACTTCCACTCCACACCCTCCAGAGAACAGTTGAACATGGACAGGTGCTGAAAAATCGCCTGTGCTTCGACGGCTGTGCCGGGAAAAGCATTTAGCCTGTGATCGCGTCAATACCGCAATATATATCGCTTGGAACATCATGAGATAAGATAAGATAAGATAGGTTAAGATAGGATCACGTGGAAACAAATCCGCTGTGCGATCACCACGCGGCTCTGCCGCACAAATGGTTATCGAGGGTTCTCGTTCGTGCAGTTTTCTGCGGACGTACGGGCGCTTGGGCCTTCCTGCCAGCCGTCTTCTGGATGAGCTGGCATGATGAGGTTGCATCTAGGAGCGCCAGGCTCACACAGGGCGCCTTTCTCATCAGTCAGTGCGGACGGCACTGCCCCTCAGGCTGGGGCTCTGATGGACACTACGAAGTAGCTGAAGACCAGCAGCATTGACCCATTGCCAGGCCCCTGGTAGCCACTCATGCAGACACTTGAGCAGCAATGAGCAGCTCTTGTTATCTTGTTCTACTTGGTGTGTCCATAGAGCCAGGCACCCTGTCCCATTCATCACTCACCCCCCATAGCCCCCCTCGGATCCCCTAGCCACACAAGTGTTCTAGTACCGTTCCCAGAATTCCTCTCTCATGAGCTGCTCACTCTATCATTTCATAACCCCCTTTCTTTTTCCAGCTAACCTGTGTAGGGAGCGCGTGTGTGGTCAAGCCAGGAGCACGCTGTGCCAGTATTCGCATAAGATCTTCAGACAATGAAACCCGAAACGTTTTGGCGCCTTTCCAAGTCTACGGCCGATTCCCCATGACCCCGAACTGCTCAGAGGCCCTGGGAGGCACTAAAAGCGGAAAAGACGCTTCGCTGCGACAAGTGAAATTCTTGTACGAAAAGATTAGTGTGTCTCTTATTGAGGGCGTTGCTACCAAGGAGAGTATGTCCTCTGTTCTCACTTAGTAGAACACAACAGTCGAGTCACCCGCTTCTGCTCTGGTACGATACTAGCATTTGTTTTAACTGCACTTGTAATTACAGGATGCCTAGTCCAATGGAACGCACTCGATCTGTAAAAGATAATAGAGTACTTACTGAAGACCACAGAGAGGCCTGGCCTATTGCCAGGCCCCTGGTAGCCACTCATGCAGATACTTATGATCTGCCCTTGATATCTTGGTTACGGGTCGTAACAGACACAGTGGCAAAATTAAACCTGTTTTTTTATTATACGTGGGTGGAAAGGAAATATTTTTTACGCTACGGGTACGCTAGGGCTGAGTGCTGTTGCTATTGTGAGCCTGTTTATGATATTGTGAAGCAAATTTGCCTGGCAAAAACTGCTTCAGACTGTCTAGAGTAGACTGTACTCAGTTTCCTTTCTTCTGTGTTCCTGGTCCAGTTGTATGGGTAGAAAGCTGAGCGGGTTTAAGGTAGGAGCGCACAGAGAAGGTAGAAGAAGAGTTGGTGGGCATTGCGGCAGAATATTCCTGCTGTGAAGCTTCATATCCAGCCTGGCTGCTGTCTAGGGTGCTGGTGTGATTCAGCCTATCCTCTGAGTTGGGGCCACGTTGACCATCTAGTGGCTGAGGTGACTCAGCAGGGGCGCCACCAATGTATGCCTTGGATTTGAAAGACTCTTCTAGACCCTTCAGGCTGTGTGAGAGGTTGAGTAATGTGGCAGTATCGTGAGGACCGCTGAGAGCTTCCAAGGCCCCGGCTAGTGGCTCTGTGGCTCCCTGTAGAAAATGCTCAATATTGGACGCCCACCAGTTTTGCATTGAAGAAGCAGTTTGTATTCTCATCTTGAGAAACGTATGGGCAGTCACCAAAAACAAGTTGCTTGCGCTTGCGATGCGAGTTTTGAAACAATGGCAGAACGGCGTCACCTGCAAGCTCTTGTGCGCATTTGAGGGAACATGGCGGATCACGCTTGGCTGAGACTCAGTTTCACGAACTTCAACGGCTGCGCCAGCACTCACCGTGTCTTCGCTGGAGATACGGAGGGACATGGGCTGAGCCTTGTCGACGAAAAATTCGTCGAACTGGGTGCTGATGCTGCGCATGTTCTTCGAACGTTTCTTAGATTTTTTCGAAAGTTCGGCTTGTAGTTTCTGCTGTTCTTTTTGAGACTCTGCGAGTTCGCTCTTGAGCTGTTCATTGTTCTCCTGAGCACATGAGGACGTCAGCCATCAATTAGTTCACCCGTCTAGTGACACAACAATGCAACATCGTACAGACAGTATGATGAAAAGTATCCAAGAATAGAGTATCAGAGCTTGTGCGAGTGACGGCTTTTCCTGCTATCAGTGGTGTTTGTGAGTACGAGGTAACGTGCGCTTTGCTCAGGCTAACAGGCAAAGCAATACGGGCGGTTTCCAGTGCAAATATAATTGAAAGACTTTCTAATTCCGAGAGAAGCAACATGCCTGCAGTGTGACGATTTGCCTGCGCAGTCGTTCGACGGTTAGTTTGTGCCGAGCATCCTTGGCCTTGGAATCCCTGCGCAGCTGCTCGACAAGCGCCTCTGCAGCTTCAGCTTCCGCTCTTTCCTTCTTGCTAGGCAGCAAATTAAGGGCGCCTCTCTGCCGCTCGAACTGTGCGCGGTCCTTCCGCAACTTCTCCACCTGCTGGGAATGCTCGGCTTTCATCTTCGCGCTTTCGCTCTCCTGAACATGCTCAACGGAAATCATTGTCCTGTAGTGCGACAAGTGATACATACCACTGTAACAACACAGTGGCTGAAATCGAATGATCTAATCTGGCTTTCTCCGCAATCGCCAAGATACAGCTCATTACGCTGCAACAGTCTGCAAAGGAAACGAGCAACACAGTATATCAGGGTGCTTTTGTTTGCCGTACTCGTCATAATATTGCAGGCTGGCCTAGCCCATGAAGGGCTCTGAGGCCACATGCCCCTTGTTTTTCAGAGTGCAGTGTTCTGTCACTTTGTTCTCAAGTCTGCTGCACAATTTCCAAAAAAAAAGTGGTGCCAGCCTTCGCTTGTGCTACGATTGCCAATACTTAAGGGCCTAATCCCGTACAGGCAGACAAATACTCCAGAGGTGCCTTGACCACACCTCTGGGATGGGACAAGCACAAGTGAATCGCCGTTCCTTCACTGAAAGACGTTGTACAATACTTACAACAAAGTATGCGGAGTATCTTCTCAATATACTGTAGTAAATATAAGCCTCTGGGGCAGCACATAGCACTATGGTGAGAAGGGAAGTAGAAGCTGCCATCAAGCAGAAACAACTAGCGGCAGTTCAATCCAGTGGGTGGGATCCACAGCATAATGTTATGTTACAGCATAATGATATGAGGAAGCATCAGGTGCTGTTCAGTGTCGAATCTTGTGGTAGATTTGGACAGCCAGCTGAGCAGCTGATTCATGAATTAGCAGACCGTGCTTGTGCAAACTTATGTTCCAGCAATTCTTTAGTTTGTTAGCTCGAAAGATCAGCCACAGGCTCCAGCGAGGAGGGAGCTGTCCCATCTTGTGATTAGGCTTGCATAAAATCCCAGTAGCTGCTCACTGCACAGCTCTCTAATTGGTGGTTTTCGGGGTGCGTGAAAACCATGCTATCTGTAGAAAGCAGAGAGCACGCGCAGTATTACTTGCTTTCTTGCAGCAATCTCGTCCATACGGAATCGACTCAATTGCGCATGTACGGATTACTTATGTCGTGAAGAAAGAAAGAAGGATGAAGTTGCTGCATGAATATCAAGGGATTTCTTTCATCTGTACTAGTTTTGGCGGGGCTGAGATGCTATGTTGCAGTGCAGGTGCTCAGTACTTCTGGATGCACTATGACAGGCATAATAAATGAACGAATTGCTGACAAAAGAAGTTCACTGTCTAGTCTAAACATTTCCAGAGCTTTTCAGGCACTCCATATAGCTTGCTGATGGCAGGTGACCCTAGCAGTCACATGCCAGATGTGTACAGCCTTTCAGTATCAATTATAACAATCTGTTTGCTGCCTCGATACATCGTCACATGATTCATACTTTCGATCAGAGGCAGATTTAGGTCAACCAGTATCCAGGCCATGACCAATAATAGGCCAAACCTGCTAAAAAACATTCAGAAAATGCTAGGGTCGTTGCTCAGTGAGCTCAACATGATGATGGCCTCTCTTTGTGTGCTTGCATGCTGGCAAAAAGCAGTAGAAAGTCTCCAGTCATTACAGCACACGTGACTTTGATAGGCACCCAAAAAGAGTTAAAAAAGATCTGAAATAGAGCAGACAATACCATTTCTAAATACTACAATCCGGCTGCTACATGTGTACTACTTACTGCAGCCAAAGGAATGCCAGCTCTATTGATATCTTGCATAGGGATATAGGCGATTAACGGTGCAACATGAATGTAGTTGAAGCACTGTGTGTGGCTGGGACTTCAGTTGAGACGCAGAGCCACTCTCTCGAAGAGATTAATGTTAAACTGTCAGGGTTCGTTGTGTATGCTGTGACAAAATAGCAGTGGTTACTGAAGTAAATCCCAGATAGTAGAGAACTGCCAGTCCCCTTCTATCTGTGCTCACCACTCCCTTATTAGGGAGCCGACGCATACCCAACCCACGGCATAGGCCTAGCCTAGCAGCTAGGCCTCTGGTAACCACTCATGCAGATTAATATCCACCCTCCGTATCTGAGATGTATGGATATGCTTGGTCTTTCTCACACAATCAATCTGTATTGCATAATATATATATTCAGAAGCTACTCACAGCTCGTAAAAATTAACAACAGTTCGGCCCCGAGGGAGACGGTTGTTGGCCAAAAATAGAAGAAAAATTACTTGGAGGAATTGAATTTACCCCAGGTTACGTGAGCAGGATCAGGGGGGTGAAAACACCTTTTGGGCTTCGAAGGAGATTCGGTCTTGCTCCAACCTGTGCTGTAGCTGCATGAGGCTTTCTTGAAAAGCAGCCATACGAGATCGTTCTAATCTGAGCAGTTCGACCTCGCTTTGGACATCCCAAGGGCTGGAGCTCATGCCGTCTGGATATGTTGCCCCGGAGAAGTGACGTGCGCTGTAAGGTGGCTGTATTGACTGCATGGACGTGTGGCCGGGATGCGGGTATTGTGCAGGCTCATGAAGTGTGCGTGGCTCAGAATCTTCGCGGAGTGAAACAGAGCGCCTGAGAGGTAGAGAGGGGTACTCGTGTGGCTGTGCTCGGCTGTGGAGTGCTGTTCCCGGATACGGGGCATCCACCTCGGGCGGTAGGTGTGCTTGATCTACGATGGGGTAATGACTCTGCGATGCGGGATGTGATGACCACGAGAACAATGAGGGTGTTTGTCCGTCGCTATTGAGTCCAGTGCGAGGATCTGGAAGATACTGTGTAGCTGCCCCGTATTGCCCTTCGGACCTCGAGGGTGGCTGTGCTGAACGAAGCTCGCAGTTCTGGCCCGATAAATTTGAAAACTCATAGCCAGGATAATCCGTGTGAGATGCTAAACTAGCTTGAGTAGCCAGCGTTCCTGTAGGCGAGCCTGGACGTGTGCCCGAACGTGCATTAGGCCACGCAACTGGGTTACCTGAATGTGGGAGAAAATCATGTCCACCTTCGCTGTCCACATGATATTGTGTCTGAACTGTTGAAGCGCCGTTACCGCCAGGATCTGAATTTTCCTGCTCGACAGGTAGCCAAGAGGACGGGCTCTGCACAATTCCGTTCACTTTCGCCAATGCAAAGAGGAATGTGTACAAGAAAGGCGAAATCATGGACATTGAATGGCCAAAGTCGTACGGGGGAGTGAGAAGCTTGGGGAGTTGTTGTAAAGGCTTCTTGTTTGCGTGCTGCCCCAGGCTGGCGGTCATCCTGCTTCAAACAACTCGATATTATGAAAGTAAGTGCAAACCAATCCTGGATGACACGCTACATCTTCATTATGGACTGGAGGGCATCGCACCCACTCGACTGGTTCATCTGCTGTAACGAGGGACATGGTTTCCATCCGAATCTGGCGCTCCAGCCGAGCAAACTCTTCCACTTCAACCGCCTGTATCACTGTGTTAAGTGCATCAAAAAATCTTGCCAGAGATCATACATACAGATTGCATTGAGTGTTTACTTGCTTTGATTTTCCCCGGTTGATGCCAGTAGTGTTGGAGCGATTCGAATTCGCCAGTACGCTCTGGCTGTTTTGGCTTCCCGTGCGCTCTGCGACTTGAGTGTCTGGCTGCATCTTAATTACGCTTGTGTCAAAGGAAATCCTCTTGGACCGCTTAGGTGGCACTGCCGCGCGATGGCCTGCCGCTTGTCCGCTCCCAGAAAACGAAGTGAACTCCTCCTTTGCAGCACCTAAATCGACTTTCATAGAGAACGAGTCTTGGAACTTTTTCCTCTCAATCTCCTTTGGGGCATTGATTCTCTTCTTGGTGCCCTCCCCTTTCTTAAGAAACTTGAATTTTGGTTTGACAGGTGGTTGTTGTTCATCAATACAGGGAGCAGGTTCATCTACAAATCTGTCCGCATTTTCGTCCATCATAACTACGCTCCCTTTAAAAATTCATCGCTAGTTGTGACTGAGCAATTCGGTGCACCAGTCCCAGGAGCAGGAAATGTTCGAATTCGACACAGGAGTGCTACGAGTTTGTGTGAACAGTTCTGCTAACCGAATATTGCCTCGTAATCAGTTTTCATAGGCACCCATGTTAAGTTTCAGCTCAAGCACCCTGTTTCCTCAACGAACCGGATCCCGGAGGAATGCATGTTGGCAATGGTGGCATGCACGTACTAACTGCATCCATGATACCCACTATGAAGGCTAGGAAGAGTAATGCCAAGGCAAAAGCTGCCAAATAATCAAGAGTGTGAACAGTTCCATAGTTCCATAGAGCGTCTCTCACTTTAATTCGCTGTTCCACCTGTGTAACGTTTCCCAGCTTGAGTTTGAGGACCTCCAACGAGTAACTCGGCGCGCTACATGCAGCTACAAATAGCTACATGTACTCATAAACGCCTTCAACATACTTTTGTGGCACTCAAAAGTTAGAATGCCGTGACCAGCGCACAAGAAGGACTGGGAAATGTTCTCCAGCTGAATGACCTCCGCCTGATCGAGATCAATAGACGACACATTGCAACTGTTCCAATATAGTCTGATTTTCACGTTGTCTGTATGATGTACTGGAAAACCTACAGGGACTGTGACTTGCAAGTATCATGCAGGAGTTCGGTAACTCTCCAAGCGTACTCGCCCTACTGTGGTATTGATGGGAGCGCCCTGTAGCTAGACAACTAAACGAGAACGAGGTAGTTTGAACAAGTAAACAGCCGTCCCAAGGCAAGGATGCCAAATGCGCTTAAAGTGTATATATTGTGGAGTTCAGTACAAAGCAGGACGTTGTTACATCCCTGCGACAGACACGTATGCGTGCTACGAAGCAATTTAACTAATATGCGCATATTTATGCCTGGGCATCTTTTGCAGCATCCCATCGGGAGTCCCAGATACGAATCGTGCCATCTTCCGACGCTGTTGCGAAAGTTTCACCATGGTGAGCAAACTGGAGGCACCAGATGGGACCGTGATGACCTTTATAAACCTGCAGAACAACTAGGACGTCGTCAGCTTTCAACTACCCTCAGAGGTCTAGAGCAGGAATGGTTTCATACCTGATTGACCTTCCCTGACGGATAGTCCATCAAATACGCCCACATGTCTTCCCCACCAGCAACAATACTTTTTAGGTCAGGGGAAAGGCTAGCGCTAGCTACACTTTGTTTCGTGGTCACAAGAGCCCTTTGAGTAAGAGCCGCGCCCTCGAAAACTCGAATTTCTTGCCCTCCAGAAACAGTGCACAGTCGCTCATCATAGCTTATATCCATGCATCGCACCTTGTGCGGAAGATCAATATGCCTTGCTTCCCTGCCTGCATTACCAATCGTTCTCACACATAGAAGACAAACTAGCAACCATGATTTAACATCAAATCAAGTATGCCTACAAGTGAATATTTCCTAGCAAGACAAATTGTGTGCACCCTCACAATCTAGTGTAATTTAACCATCTCTGACTCTGACATGGAGTGCATGGATGATCACGCTTAAAAACGTCTCTGATGATTGAATGTGAAACACTTCTGCCTGATCAACTTGAATGACAAATGTGCAGTAACCTAATTCTTGTCAGCCCATAAATGCAGACCTCTGGGCACCAACCCATTGAAAAGTGGAGCCTGATCCTAATGGTCTAACTCGGGGGCAACCATGTCAACAATTATCAGACTAACTGACTAGTGTCACAACAGTTTACTTGACTCAATAAGCGTGTTTTGCATTGTATAGCTAAATGACCGCCCCACAGCTCACAGATGCGTGATTCAGAGCAATTGCTACATTGTGTGCAAGACTCTACAAATAGACATAGAGGCCAGGCTCAATCTTGCAGACTCAAGTCAGACCAATAACAGTTTACTTGAGTACTTTTGGTTTCTGAGCAACATGTCACTGTTACAAGAGAAGAAGCATGATTGGTGATTTGAGATCTCTTCCGTGTACTTGCTGAAAATGTTATCAGCATTTTCCCAACCTTTGATAGGAAAAATTCTAGCTGATCCCCCCAGGTGGAGATAGAAAGTGCCACCACACAATACCTGACAATGTTGTTTGCATATATCTCATGCAGGCCTGCTGTGAATAATGTTGAAACACGACAGGGAAGATCGAAGGACAAGATTATAACCATGATAGTGAACTAGTTGAAGCTTCTTGAGACGTATCTCGACCATACTTGAAGCACGGGAGCTCAAAGAAGACCTTGCAACACGTAAAAATTATGAAATACGCACGAGTTGCATGTAATTATTGATTCTGAGTTGATGGACGCGCTCTGTGTCGAACTTATAATGCTACAGAGATCGTACTAACCAGATGCAGTGCATCAATGCAACGTTGAACGACGTGTCGTCGTGATCTCCAGGTTTTGCGCAAACGGTTCGAGAACCTTTGAAGACCACAGAGAAAATAGAGGTGCGTACCTGTGCGTACATCTAGAACACCTAATCCTGATGCATCTGAGTATGCTACAAGCAACTCTTTGTCATCATTAAAAAACTTGACGCTGTGCACACTATCTCGGAGGTTCGTGAAGGAAACCACGGGATCCATAGACTTGACGGTTACACTGAAGACACGCACTGTGCGGTCCCGGCATCCTGTCGACAATAAATCAGATGATGACGAGAAGTGTACTGACCTCACAATCTGCACGGCGCTGACCAGCTTTGCCCGTGAACATGCTCGTGACAAGTTGAATGCAATGTATGGATTACAAAGCTAAGATATGGTTTCATTTGAAAGAATCGTGAAATGGGACTCATCTTGGAATTTCTAGGTTATCAATAATATGCCATGCTTCGTAACTAAAAAAACCGCACCTGAGGGTGAGGCCATGTTTCTAACTCAAATCCAGTAATGGCGTTCCATAATTTGCACGTGAAGTCTGCGGACCCAGTAGCTGCGAGAATTGCGGGCTTGTTCAGGCAACAAGACCACACACATGCCGTCTGCACGATATGGACAGATGAGTATGTTGCAGGAGATAATACTCTTTCGATGGTTTCCCTAGCACTTGTCTTAAGTATTGAACAGCAGCACGTAAGCTGTGTTTTGATCAGTTTGAGGGTCCGCGGTTCATAGTACGATTAATACTATTGAAGAGGCTTCAGAGTTGGTTTTTTTTAGTTTACATTGGACATGAGATTTTGGAGGTGCGAGTCGTTCGAGCTATCGCAACGGCTTTGTCATTCAACAGCACTGCAGAACGTTGCTGGCACTTATTGCCTCGAATCCCAGAACACTTCACCAGCTTGGAAAAGCGAATTCTTCTGCGAAAAAGTTACAAGGAACACTTTCAACACCGGACCACAAGTACGGTTTTCAGTTTGGTTGAAACTTGACGGGGCATAATACGACATTCGGCGTGACAAACCATTTATATTGTTAAACAGTCCAGAGTGAAGGAGATTCAGGAATTGGAGAATAGATCATACGTACCCCATGACCATCGAAAGTCCCAACCCAATCTCCCGTGTCTCCCCTCCGAAGCATGGCCTTGCCATCCTTGCACGCGCTAACCAAGAAGTATCCATCAGGGGTATTATGACTGCAACGTGTTTGTTTTCACTCCATCCCATATAAAGCTCCGATATCAAAGAGTCTGAGTGCTTCAGCGCATCGCACGAGATGACATATATAAGCAAGCAAATAACACCAGTGAGCCCAGTTACCATTGCGGTACATTGGGATTGCCTGGAGAAAGTTATCAACATCAAGATTGCTTATTGTAGAAGTTTTTCTTCCGGTAACATACCTGAAGTTGAGCTCTGGTACTGGTCGGGTATGACCGTGGCAAACCAGTGGTGGCTTTGACCCACCATTTGCCATTTGCGACATACTGGATTTCGAGGCTCAGGGAACGTATAACGCTACAACCTATCTAACCAAGTGACAGTGTACAAAGTTATCTGTCCTGTTAGCACTAGCACTGCAGAGTCAGCTTAAATGACAAAGCTTTTCGTACAGCCTCTGTATAACCTAATGAAAGTAATGAAAAAGTTTCAATATCCCATGCGGAGTTTTGTAAAACTTTAAACCTTGAAACCTGGTGCGGAGGTTTACAGATCGACAGTGGCACTACGCTACCTTGATTGTACAAGTGTTGATCTAATAGGTAACAAATTAACTGGAAAACGGGAAATAAATCAAGCCTAGATACACATTAACAAATAGTCTCGAATATGTAACTAGTTTGTGTCCCCTAGTGGGAGAACACCTCAGGGCATTAACAAGAAACCTAGGGTACCACCTGCACCTACATCCAGTACGTACTGGAACGTGCCGTGAGGTCGAATACTGAAGACGTAGCTAACAGTTTTACAGAGGCTTACAATCGCTGACTAGTTACCGCAACCGCAACACCTACCCACATATTGGGGGCGGGGGAGAAAGCGGGGTGTTTAGCATGCATTTACAGTATACCCCGAGACTTGGCAAACAAAGCGAACGCCAGCAGTGCTAATGTACAGTATCTTTTTAGATGCATCGCGAAGCTGTATTTGCGTGCGCAGATTGATTACTCTTCACCTGCGTATCGGTAAATAGGAATATTGTTGCACCAAGGCAGTTTTGCGTGAAAGGAGAACAATGAGTAGAAAACGTGCTTGCAATAAATGCCCTTTTTCTGCCTATAGTATGTGAGAATACGGGACGACTTTTACGTGGGGTACTCCTTGTACGATTCGCCGTATCACATCTGTGCGAAGTCATACCGCAGAGTGTGAGAAACATTCAATACGCGAGAACGTCAGACAATTCCGAAAAAATGCATTACTCTGCCATTTGTTCATCCACATAGAGGGATACTTAAGAATAGTGTTCCTGAGATTCATCGCAAGGTATATTGATACTGTTCCTAATCGTGAGGTTAACAGTTTCCTGTACTTGTGTTGCAACGGAATCATGCGCTATTTTTTTAACCTGGTACTTTGAGTGCTTACTCGAACTCAAGGTCAATTCTTACACAACACTTTCTTGATTGTGTGCTGAGGGGATCTGTATTGAATCGTGATCTCCTGAACCACTATTCTCGCAATTTGCGCATGGATCTGTGCACTTTTGAACTTTAAGCGAAGCTGGTTTTACTTTGCTATGGCTTCTAGCTAGCGCTCAGCAAGAGCTCCTCTTACATGTGGCGCATTTCACCCTCTTCGCTACTGGACCTGTTCACGTAGACATGGCTTCATCTCCCTTCCAGCTCTGGTAAAGAATCACGGAAGTTGTTTCCAAAATAGCTTTGCTTTCAAGCTGTTTCGGTTTGTGCTGCAACATACTGATACTTGTGCCATTGATGAGCTCCCTGGTGCTTTTTACCAGGGGAATGTTGACCGTGTTTTCCGCACGAGTCTATTGCTTGAGTCAGACATCGCTTGTTCATTACGCGGGGGTAAAAAAATTAGCTTAAGACTTCATGTTAACAGCGGCATTCTGATCGCGCTTAAGGACTTTGTTGTTGCGCGTTTCTTCAGTATACATCGTATCTACGCACCAAAGTTCGATTAGTGCGAGTATAATTGGTGCCATGGAAAAATCCTCACAAATCCCGTGGTGCGAGGATCCAGGGGAAAGCCCAACACTGTAAGCAATACATCTTGCGAAAGATCCGATCGCCTCGCGGAATTCTGCCGAACGCTTCTGGTACACAGTACAGCTCAGTGCCACCACCAATCATTTGTAACTACCCCCTCTAGATGAGCGCTACTTCTATCTTGAAATGGCTGTAAGATATCATTGTCGAGAACACCTCGTTCTTGTGACATCAGGCTTTAACCCAAATTGTTGTTTGTCCGGAGAACTCGTTCAATCCCGGAGAGTCTGCTGAGCAAAACGTGCTCTATCCTCACTGTTTCTGGAGCTTCTCTTGAGAACTTGGAACTGAAGCTCCTTTCGTCCAAGCTGGCTTCGAAGTTCCGCTTTCATTGAAAATGTTGGAACTATCACGCTAGATACATGGGTACGCTGGTTGCTAGATGGTCAGAAACAGGTAAACAATCCATTAGCCAAGCTTAACTTGAGTGATCGCTGCACAAGAGTCTGCGGCTCAGAAAGTCCGCTGTAAAGTCCGGTATTCGCAACCGTTTCTCCTTCCGTGTCTTGAGGCTGTTTCGAAACACGTATGGCGCACATACCCTTTCTTGTCCCTTCGCCCGAACGTCTCTGAGCGCAATAATACTCCAAAATCTACTATCAAGTTAAAATTGTGCAGGAATCCTGGACATAACTTCTCAGACACGGTTTATGAAGATCGAACTGACTGCGTAACTGTTATTGACGAGCAGACCGTCCTGCCGCATCAAGCCTCCTGGAAAGCTAAGCACGACCATACAGCACCAATTTCAGGGGACGTGAGAGACATACAGTGCCACTTTGCAGCAAGCAAAAGCTTATCCTTGAATTCCTTCAAGAATCGGGTGTAATATGACCTCAAGAAGGGAAGGCTTTCCAGAGCCCGGAAACTAAAACACTGCTAGTGTCTTGACAGTGAAAGCATTCCACTTATTATTGGAACAGATTGTAGCATCAGTGCGCCAGCTGATTTAGAGACTGACCTTTTGTGAGAAGCAAGGATAGCCCACTCTGAAGATTGCCTTGTTACCTCTACCAACAAGCTGAGGGGAATTTGCCATCTTACCATGATCATGCATTTTGAAGCTGGCGAGTCTTGTCAAGTATCTTGTCAAGCACACCACAACACACTGGCCAAACCTAAATCTCTGCGAACACCTACTGCTTCACAATCCTGGCAGAAAACCGGAACTGCCAAGCATCAACTACAGGCTGACCAATGCCTCTCTTAACATCTCACGCCTGCTCTGTGAAGCATCCTCAAAGTGAATGCAGATCAAATGCAAAATCAACATCATAACATGAACAATAACCCACATACAGATCAAACTCCCCGTGCACAAACTACGTGCTCAAAAAGTCTACAACATCCACTTCTGTATGCCCTGACCCACAAGCCTTGTTTCATTGTTCAACTTTGATGCCACATCAGGCCAGCAGACCATTGTACACAACTCCTGTATACAGAAGTAACAACACACACAGATGACCAAGGATGCCTCCACCAAGTTCAATTATGTTAAGCACGAAACGGCAATGAAGGACAAGTATGGTTAGCTGCAAAGGTGCTTGCTAGCTATAGATACGAATAGCATCAGTGAGTCCAGCTGTAGCCACTATTTCCTTCGCTGTTCTGACACTTTTGTCGTTGATCTAGCGTCGAGATATCGATCTTGTATCATCACGCCACTCTCCCCACGCATGCATGTTTGTCCCTCAGCCACAATTAAGGCCATTTCAGGCATCACACCAGCAATCATGCAGTTGACTCAACCGAAACTTCATGCAAGTCTAATCACAAAATCCGAAAAACCGCTGGAAGATAACCTTATTGCCCCAAACCAACGACAACCTCATCTCCTTGTACACGTACGATTCAACACTAAACGGCACAAAACAATACCCGACTGTACCTTCCCGTGCATGAAGTTTCCCGAAACCAGCCTTGTGCCACCTGCACCCCACCTGACTTTGGATGAGGTCTTCTAGGTGAAGCACCTGGTGTGACACCGAGCATGAACCGGAGTGCACTCTGGAAGGTGGTGTCATCGATCTTCCAGCTGTCTTT
>JAULKQ010005288.1:0-13666 GCA_032356285.1 Smithsoniella earleae | reverse complement strand
CCGTGAGACGTAGACGCCGTAGCCGTTCATCGCGACGGAGTAGACGAGAAATCCGTCCAGGGCGATGCGCCACCCTCGCCCGGAGCGGCCGAACGCGGAGAAGGCCACCGGCAGCAAGAGCGGGTAGACGTCCTGCAGGTAGCGGGCTCCGAACTGGGCGAAGCCCGTGCCGAAGTAGACGAGGTAGAAGCCGAAGGTCGCGATCACCGTCGGCAAGAAGGCCAGCACCCACGGGCGCCGCACGTCGGCCCCGAAGAGCCCGAGGAAGAACGGGCTCAGGAAGAAGATCGACTGGCCGCTCGCGTCGAACCGCATCCACGGAAACTCGGGAAGGAACGTCGGAGTCGCGTACGTGTAGACGGGCAGGTTCACCCAGAAATACCGGAGCGAAAACTGGGGCCCCTTGAGACCCCACTCGCGCCAGCCCGCCGAGTACGGCGAAAGGAGCGGGTCGCCCAAGGTCCACCATTGGTACAGGAGCACGACCGCGAGGGCCGGCATCGCCCCGGCGGTGAACCAGAGTCCCGACCGGAACGCGGTCGCGAACCGCTTCCCGGCTGGCGCGTTCTGCAGGAACAAGAGGCCGAACGTCAGTGAGGCGAGCGCGACCGAGTACCGTGTCTGCATCGCCACCATGAAGAAGAAGCCGGCGACGAACAGATGGCGCCGCACGAGCACGAAGAACAACGTCAAGAACAGGAAAAAGTTCCCTTCGCTGTGCATCAACAGCCACACGTCCCCCGCGGAGGCGGAGTACAACATGGGCGAGCCGACCGTGTAGGCCACCACCGCGCGCCAGGCGAGCGACTCCACGCCCGGCAGCCTCCGCATGAGACCGTAGAGCAAACCGGCCGAGCCGAGGATGAAGAGCGTGTTGGCAACCGGCTGGCCGAAGAGGCCGTCGGTCAGCAGGACGTACGGAACGAGAACGAAGCTCACCATCGGCGGGTACGCGAGGTAGTCGCGTCCGTCGTGCCGGAACATCTCGATCCAGCTCACGAACTCCGGCAGGTACGTGCGCCTCTCGGCGAGCTCGCGCGCGAGGCGAAGTGGGCCGTCGTACGCGTTCATCGGCGGCGTGATCGAGAGAAGCACACCCGCGAGCAGACCGAAGAACGCGCCGAGCGCGAGCCAGTGTCTCATCTATCCGCCCAACACGCCCGTGACGGCCTGGAAGACCTCGTCGACCGTGATCCGGTCCATGCCCTCGGGCTGGTACAACACCGTGTGCCCCGCGCCGTACGGCGCATAGACAGCGGGATCCTTCGGGCCAAAGAGCGCAACGCAGCGCACGCCGCTCGCCGCTGCGAGGTGCATCGGCCCCGTATCCGCGGAAACGAACCCTCGCGCGGACCGTACGAGCGACAACAGCTCGAGAAGCGACCCCGTCCGAGGCCCCACGAAAACCCGTTCGTGGTGCGCGGCGATCTCGCGCGCAAGCGCTTCTTCACCCGGGCCCCACGTCACGACGACGGGCCGACCGAGATCGGTCGCGACACGTGCCGCGAGCTCGCCGTAGCAGCCGGGAGCCCAGCGCTTGGCGATCCCCCGACCGCTCGTGCCCGGGTGGATCATCAGCGCCTCGTCCGGACCGACGCCGATCGACGACGCGAAGTCCGCGATCACCCGGTCTGCGGTCTCGGTCGGCGGAAAGACCCACTCGCGCACCGTATCGCAAACGCCCAGCGGGCCCAGCAGCGACGCGAACTTGTCGACCCGGTGCGGGCGGTCGGCCGGCGGCGTCACCCGCTCGGTCGAGAGCCAGTGATTCAGCTCGCGGTCGTGCCCCCGCGCGAAGCCGATCCGGACCGGCGCGCCGGAGAGATAGGAGTGAACGCCGCCCTTCACGTTCCCCTGAACGTCGATCGCCGTACCGTAGCCGACCGATCGGATCTCGTGCCCGTACGCCGCGACCTCGTTCGCCAAGGTTCCCCAGGTTCGGGGAGACGCCCGCAGCTCCCGCCAGCGTCGCCGCGGAAAAACGTGCACGCGATCGACGAGCGGATGGCCGACGAGCAAGTCCTGAGCACGGTCCTCGACGGCGAACCCGATCATCGCGCCAGGGCGAGCCCGACGAAGAAGCGTGAGCGTCGGCAGCGTGTTCACCACGTCACCGACGGCGCTCAGGCGGATCAGGAGAAAGCGGTCGGCCGACACCCCGACCGAAGATCGCTCAACCCCGACGTCGGGGCAACCCTGCGGCGGCACCTGCCCGGAATCCAAGCCCATTCTTGCGATCCCGCGGGCCGGAGGTCACTCGTCGCGCGCGAAAACCGAGCTCAGGAGGAGCAGACCGACGCCGATCGAAATGAAGGAGTCGGCCACATTGAACGCGGGCCAGTGCCAATCGCCGTAGTACACGTCCAAGAAGTCGATGACCGAGCCGTACGCGACTCGATCGATGAGATTGCCCAGGGCCCCGCCGAGCACGAAGCCGCATGCGACGAGCACGACCTTCTGGGAGGCCGGTGTCGTGTGCACGAAGTAGAGGACCGCGATCCCGGCAATGACCGCGACGGCCGAGAAGAAGGGAACGCGGTACGTTTCGGACATGTCCGCGAACATGCTGAACGCGGCTCCCGTGTTCCGAACGTAGGTGAGGTTGAAGAATCCGTCGAACACGGGGATCGACTCGTAGAGCCGCATGTCGGCATCGACCCAGATCTTCGTCATCTGGTCCAACACCACGATCACGAGAGCGATGCTCAGAACGAGGACGTACTTCCCGAACTCCCCTGCCGCTTCCTCTACCGGGGTTTCCGCCGATTTGGCCGCGGTGCTCATGCACTCTCCTCAAAGCCAGAGGCTACCAGAACGCCCGCGCAGCGCGCGCAGGTGCCCGGGTATTTCTCGTCGGCTCCGAGGTCTCGATACATCCAACAGCGGTCGCACTTTTCGCCATCGGCGCGATCGATCCGAATGCGAAGCCCTTTGACGGCGCTCTCGGGCGCATCGCCAGCGTCGAACGAGACGCGCGAGACGATGAGCAACTCTTCGAGGAAGCTCTCGTTGGCATGGAGCAAGCGGCCGAGGTCACCCTCCACCCCAAGGAGAACGTGCGCCTCGAGCGAATGGCCGATGCGGCCCTCCTTCCGTTCTTCCTCGATCGCTTTCGTGATCGCGGACCGTACCTGAAGCAAGGTGTCGAAGCGCCGGGCGAGGGCCTCGTCCTCCCAATCCTCCGCAGGCGTCGGAAAGTCGACGAGGAAGATACTCTCGGGATCGTCGGCCGCGCGAGGGGTCGCCGCCCAGATGTCCTCCGCCAGGAACGACAGGATCGGCGCGGCGATGCCCGCGAGCGCTCGAACGATGTGCCACATCACGGTCTGCGCCGCGCGTCGGCGTGGATCGTCGACCGCCTCGCAGTAGCAGCGATCCTTCACGACATCGAGGAAGAGAGAGCTCAAGTCGACGGCGCAGTAGTTGTTCAGCAGGTGGTAGACCGTGTGGAACTCGTACGCGTCGTACGCCTCGCGCGCCCGATTCTCGACGCGCGCCAAGCGGCCGAGAGCCCAGCGCTCGAGCTCCGGCATGTCGCTCGGGGCAACCGCGTGCGTCGCGGGATCGAAATCCCCGAGATTGCCGAGCAGGAAGCGCGCCGTGTTCCGCAATCGACGGTACGACTCGACGAGCTGACCGATGATCTCCTTCGACATGCGGACGTCGTTTCGGTAGTCCTCGGCCGCCGCCCACAGCCGCAGAATGTCGGCGCCGAGATCCTTCATGATGTCGTCGGGCGCCATCGCATTCCCGCCGGACTTGGACATCTTGTGCCCCTTGCCGTCGAGAATGAAACCGTGCGTGAGGCACGTCTTGTACGGCGCGACACCGCGATTCGCGATCGAGGTGAGGAGCGAGGTATGGAACCAACCGCGGTGCTGATCCGAACCTTCGAGGTAGAGATCGGCCGGCGCGTAGAGCCCCTCGCGGCGTTCGAGAACCGCCGCATGACTTACGCCGGAGTCGAACCAAACGTCGAGAATGTCCTTCTCCTTGCGGAAGGAATCACTCCCGCAGGAGCAGGTGTATCCCTCCGGCAACAACTCGGAGGCCGGACGACCGAACCACGCATCCGACCCTTCCTTCTCGACGATCGCCGCGACGTGGCCGGCGATCGTGTCGTCGAAATGGACTTCGTCGCACTTCTCGCAGAAGAACGCGGTGATCGGCACGCCCCAGACGCGCTGCCGCGAGATACACCAATCGGGGCGGCCTTCGATCATCCCGTAGATTCGGTCCCGGCCCCAGGGCGGGACCCATTCGACGCGATCGATCGCTTCCAGCGATTTCTTCCGGAGATCGTGCGTCTCCATCGAAACGAACCACTGCTCCGTCGCGCGATAGATCAGCGCCTTCTTGCAGCGCCAGCAGTGGGGATAGCTGTGGTCGAGCGTCGACTGCGCCACCAACGTCCCGGCCTTCTCGAGCGTCTCGATGACCGCGGGGTCGGCATCGAAGACCTTCTGACCGGCGAACTCCGGCACCTCGTCGGTGAACTTCCCGTAGGCGTTCACCGGGCAGTACACGTCGATCCCGTACTTCGTGCCGACGATGTAGTCCTCGTGACCATGCCCGGGTGCGGTATGCACGACGCCGGTGCCGCTCTCGAGCGTCACGTGATCCCCGAGCACGACGGGCACCTGGCGATCGATCCAGGGATGGCTCAACTGCGCGCCTTCGAGCTTGTCCGCGCTCAGCCGAATCCGCTCCCCGCTCTCGGCGAGGCCGGCGGCGGAGAGGAACGCCTCGGCGAGTCCTTCCGCGACGACGAGGATCTCGTCCCCGACCCGCAGGCCGACGTAGTCGAAGTCGGGGTTCAGGGAGAGCGCCATGTTGGCGGGAAGCGTCCACGGCGTCGTCGTCCATGCGACGAGCGAGACCCGCTTGGGATCGGCCGACGCGAGGGCGTCCGCTCCGACATCCGCGGCTTCGGCCAACCGTGCGACGTCGACGGCGGGGAATCGGATGTAGATCGACGGCGATCTCTTGTCGGCGTACTCCACCTCCGCCTCGGCAAGGGCCGTCGCGCACGACGAACACCAGTAGACCGGCTTCTTCTTGCGGTACAGGGAACCGCCGGTGGCGAGATGTCCGAGCTCGCGGATCTCCTGCGCCTCATAGTCGGGCGCGAGCGTGAGATACGGATTGTCCCAATCCCCGACGACGCCGAGGCGGCGCACCTCGGAGCGCTGGATGTCGACGAACTTCCGCGCGAATTCGTCACAGAGCTTTCGGACCTCGACGACCGACATCTCGGCCTTCTTCTTCCGCCCGATCTTCTTCTCGACCTGCAGCTCGATGGGGAGCCCGTGGCAATCCCAGCCGGGAACGTACGGCGTCCGGAATCCGGCCAGATGCTTATACTTGACGATCACGTCCTTCAGGACGCGATTCAGCACGTGACCCATGTGCATGTTGCCGTTGGCGTAGGGCGGGCCGTCGTGGAGCACGAACGTGGGGGCGCCTTCGCGTGCGGAGAGCATGCTCCCGTAGAGATCCTCGCTCTCCCAGCGCGCGAGCATCTCGGGCTCGCGGTTGGCTGCGTTCGCACGCATGGGGAAGCTGGTGCGAGGCAGATTGAGCGACGCCCGATATTCCATCTAGCGTTGGGTACCGGGCGTTAAACCTGGTTTCAAACCCGCCCGTGCCACGTTGGTGGAACTCGTCTTGTGGGTCGCTCAGGGCGTGGCACCGAGGCGCCGTGCGCTCTACTCGGACGGGGGCTGCGGAGAAGGCAGCCTGAAACAGCAATTCGCAGTTCGTTCATTTTGGATGGCGGCGGCCCGATCGGGCGTTGCCGAGCCTCGGTCATCGTCTAGCGAGGACGCCGAAGGTTCCGGGTCCGAACCACCGCGCCGCAGGGAGGCGTCGCGCCCCGAACACCGCCGAGGGTCCAGTCGGTATCGCAGGTGGGCTTGGAAACGCCTCACCGCCCCGCATGGCTGCCTCCATCGCGAAACGAATATTATTTTTGACTTGCCCGACTCCGAGCGAACGACCTATTCTGCACGCACTCGCGATCGTCGATGAGCGTCGCCCGCGCCTCTTGCGCGGCGTGGCATCACGCTCCCCTTCTTCGGATCTCCCCATCCACGACCGACGATCCATCCCCCAACCAAAAAGCTCGGAGTTCCAATGCTCACCTCGTCTCGCGGAGGTTCCCTGGGAACCCCCGCCCGCCCCTCTTCTTTCTTCGCTCTCGCAATCGCCGCGTGGTTCGCGCTCGGAAGCAGCCCCGCCGACGCGCAAATCCTGACGGAATTCTATATCCCCGTCCCCGAGAACGAAGCGCTCGAGACACTCAACGACGTCGATGCCGACACGGGAGACGACGTGAGGACCTTCGTTTCGATCGTCCTGCCCGATGCCTGTACGGTCTTCTATGACCATTGGGAGGACGGCTACGAAGCCGACGTCACGGCCCCGGCGCAACGTACGACCGAGATCTGGGGCAACGGCGTCGACGCCGACGGAATCGCGCCCCGCTTCGACGAGGATCTGGGACGTCTGCCCGGGGGGACGGTGCTCGTTCTCGACAACTCCGTCACGACGGGCATGCAGTCCGGCGACGAGAACCCCAACGCGCCGGGCGCGGACGCGCTGCTGCGGGCGACGCTCGACTTCGATGGACGCGACCGGGTCGCGACGACCTGCTCCGCTGCGATGACGAGAGCTGCCTGGGCGAGCGCCGGGACGCTGAACGCGGGTGCGGTGGAAGTCTGGCCGGTTGCCGACTGGGGGACGCAGTACGTCCTGCCGGTGGGCGAGGATACGAATGCGGCGGACGAGAGCTTCGAGATCGTCAACGTCTCGATCCTCGCCCTGCGCGACGGCACCGAGATCCAGATCGACCACGATGCGGACGGCAACGTCGATCGCACCGTACGGCTCGACCAGGGAGAAACCCACTACGTCGACAGCACCTCGCTCGACGTCAACGAGGGTGCCACCGTGACCGCGTCGGGCCCGGTGCAAGTCGATCTTCTGACCGGCGACGAGGACTCGTACTGGGAAGGGCGCTGGTTTGCCTTGTTGCCCAGTGAGCGCTGGGACAGTTGCTACTACGCTCCGACGGATACGCAGGAGCGTCTCGGCAGCGAAGGCGCGGGGCTCGCGTGGGTTCGGACCTTCCTCTTCAACCCGAACCCCGAGGCCTTGCTGGTCGATGCCGTGGACGGCAACGGCGCGCGGGAAAGGCTCTCCATCCCGTCGGGCACGAGTCGCCACTTCGACATGCAGGAGGACTCCGTCGGCGTACGCTTCTGCTCCAGAGACGGAAGGAGATTCTACGCCGGGGGCATGGTCGACCATGGGAACGTCGGGCACGATTGGGGCTACTATCTGGTGCCGGCGGCTCTCCTGACGAGCCAGCTTCTGGTTCCGTGGGCCGATGGCTGCGATCCCACCCTCGAACCGGGCTGCACCCAGAACGGAAGCCCACTGTGGGTCACGCCGACGTGCGACACCTGGATCTACGCGGACTTCGACCAGGACGGCACACCCGATCGCATCGACCTGAACGGAGACGGCGACACCGACGACGTCGTCGAAGGCCACGACGAATCCACCTCGCACCGAGGGCTTTTCGTCCAGGAGCTCGACCGGATCCTCCTGCACGACGCTTCGGGCGACGTCAGCCAGACCGGCGCAATCGTCTACAGCCTCGACGGCCCCGACCAGTCGGGTTCGCTCGGCTGCGACTTGGCGGGCGTCTGGGGGCAGAACGCGGCAAACGCCAACAGCGGGGCTCCCGGAATCGACGTCGGGACGCTCGCGGTCCCGTTCGGCGCCGACCTGCGCGTTCTCATGGCGACCAACGGGGAAAACGCGGCGACGCCCGAGGCCGCGGTGCCTGTCGACGCCGGTTCGACGATCATCCGAACCTACGTCGTTCGAAACACCGGGGACTACGTCGTCGAGAACGTCACGGTCGACGACAGCCGGCTTCCCGCGGGCCGCGTCCGCTGCGCCGGCTCCGACACCGCACGGATCGCGTCGATCCGCCCGGGCGCTGCCGTGAACTGCTTCGCCATGGACGTCGCGCGGCCGGGCCTCGTGGAGGGAAGCGTCGTCGTCGTCGGGACACCCGTCTCCGCGGTGGGCCACCTGGCCGACCACGACGTGTCGGCCTCCGATACCTCCTACACTCTCGGCTCGGGGACCGTCGCCCCGGAGTCCGAGAGCGCCGCGCGAAGCCGGTGCCTTCGACGCATCGGCGGCGAGTGTGCCGCCGCGCCTTCGCGACCGCGCGGCATCGCGCGCGCTCTCCGGCGTTAGAAGGGCGCCGGCCGGAGTTGGGCGCCTCTCCCGCGCCCGCCCACGTGGTAACCCCCGGGTTACCAACCGGCGCAAAGTGCGACCTTCCCGCCCCGGCCACCACCGCCGTTCCTGCACTTTTCGGCGCGACCAGGCGGGCACGGCCCCTGCTACCACGAGAGCCGACACCCATCCCGGCCTCCTCGAAGCGGAAGCCGTGCAACCTCAGGAGAACGGCAATCATGGCTTCCCAATCGAAACCTCTCGTGGCAACGAACCGGCAGGCCCTCGCGGTCGGCCTATTACTGGCCGCAGCCATCCTGGCTGCCACGGACGCCAGCGCGAGCGTCCTCTGCTCCAGCCGCTTCGGTCACCTGAGGCTCCGCGAACGGTGCCCTCGCCACGAGATCCAGATCGACGTCCGGGAGCTCAGCCGTCCCGGGGACGACCTCGTGCCGCTCACCGACTGGACGCCTGCCTCGCGGAGATCGGCTCCCGCGGGCGTGGAATCGGTCGCCGCCGCGGCGGATTCAACGATGCTCAACCTCACCCCGTGCCGGCTCGTGGATACCCGACCCGGGTCCACTTCCGCCTTCGTGGGAGACGACGTGGGGGCCTTCGCGGACTTCGAGATCCGGACCTATACGCTCACCGGGCTTTGTGACGTCCCCGGCGGAGCGAGCGCGCTCTCGATCAACCTCGCCGTCGTGCCCGGGGCCGTCTCTGGCTTTGCATCGGTGGGACCGACGGGCTCGATCGCCGCGTTTCCTCCGGGGCCCAACTTCGCGTCGATCAACTTCGTGGGGGCCGGCCCGGCCATCTCGAACTCGCTGATCGTCCCGCTCGACGACATGGGGCGAATCGACGTCTACGCGGCTCGGGAGGCCGACGTCATCATCGATACCAACGGGTACTTCCAACCGAAGGACGCCGGAACCAACGCCTTCTTCGTGCCGGGAACGGGCACCGACCAGGAGAACGGCGCCGCCCTGGCCGCGGTCGTGGCCGAGGCCAACGCACTGCCGGTCGGGGTGCGCGCGTCGATCGAGATCGGGCCGGGCGTCTTCGACCTCGACACGACCAAGATCAGCCTGACCGGTCCCACCGCGCTGTTCGGCGCGAGTCCCGAGCTCACCACGATCACGTGCGATTGCACCAATGAGGCTCTCGAACTCGGCGGTGGTTCGGATGGATCATCCGTCGAATCGCTGCGGATCGAGAACACCAACGCCGGGGGGAACGCCAATGGCGTTCGCGTCGGCGGTTCGGACGATTCGGCGTTGCGCCGCGTCGAGGTGACCACCGCGGGCGGAACAGGAGTCTACGTCTACTCTTCGCACGACCTGGTGATCGAGAACGCAACCCTCGACACGGACAGCAACGGGGTCTTCTACGCGGTTACGTCGCCGTACTCCGGCAGCATCCGAAACTCCCACTTCGCTTCGGGCGTCCATGCGCTCTCGGTGTTCGGGACGAACTCCGTCACCGTCGAGAACTCGACCCTCGAGACGACGAGTGCCCTCGCGCATGCCGTCGTCAATACCGAAACCGGGGGCACCATCGCCCTCCGGCACGCGCGGCTCACTACGGGCGGGTCGAGCTACGCCGCCGGGTCCGGCGGCACGTTCTCGATGACCCACAGCTTCGTCGACGCGGCCGCGATCGCCCACACCGGCACCGCCGCCTGCACCGCCACGACCGGCCCCGGCGTCTTCTCCCCAGCGGCGTGCCCGTGAGGCTCGTGGTCGCGGGCAACCGATGCGCCGGCAGGGCCATGGGGGACGCTCGTTGCCATTCCTCACCTCGTTGCCATTCAGACGCGGCCGGCCGTGAGCCCTGCGCGTGTGGCATCTCCCGCGCACTTTGCGCTCGAGGCGACGGCGCCGCCGCGTCGTAAGGAGGCGCTCGCTAGCCGCGCAGGGTCTCGACGTCGTCCTCGGGCTCTCCCGCCGGCCCGCCTTCGGGGTGGAAGCCGGCGACGTGTCGGCGGACGGAGCGGCCGACGAGTTCGATCTCGGCGAGGATCCAGTCCTCGAGCAGTCGGTGCACCAGCAAGAGGGAGAGGCCACCCACGACGAGCCACGACGCGAGCGGACCCAGGATCGGCTCGGTCGCGCCGGTCGCCGCTCCGCCGCACGCGGCGAGCTGCAGGGCCAGCGTCGCGAAGCTCGGCTTCGAGAGCGAAGGAATCAGGTTCCAGAAGCGCACACCCGCGGCCTCCTCGACGGCGGCACGAAGAGCCCCCGCGAGACCCACGACGTAGCGCTCGCGCGCGGCCTCGGTCGCGATGTCGTCCAGGGCCTCCGCGTGGAACCATGCGTCGCTCCGGAGGAGGAGGGCCCAATTGACGAAGTACCTCCGCGCGCGTAGCCGGAACAGGCCGAGCGCCGCCAGGGCGCCGAGCGTCGGCGAGTCCCGCCACGCGAATCGATGCTCCAGGAAGGCCACCTCCAGAGGCTCGTCGAGCTCGCGGTAGATCCGCCGTGCGCGGCCCCGGCTCAGAACCGACGGAATCCAATGGAAAGAGCGCGAGAGCACCACCGGCAGATCGAGGCAGATGTGCAGGTAGGCGAAGCCGCACACACGCGTGACCGGCCGGGTCGAGCGGCGACGAAGCGTTTCGACGATGGCCTCGACGTGCTCCCGCCCGGGTCCGCACGGATGTTCCCACCCCCAGTAGCGCTCCCAGAACCCGACGACGAGGTACGTGACCCAGTCGCCCTCGCTCGAGAGCGGCGGCCACGAGATCCTGGGCCGAGGGCGGCGGTCCAGATCGGTGTGCAGCTCGACCTGAAGCTCGAGCTCGGAGACCCAGTCGCTCGAGGCGAGACGCCTGTCGCGGTACGTGCGGATCTGACGAGTGACTTCCTCGTAGAGCCCCTTGAAGCCGCGAGCGGCAGCGCGAAAGCTGATCTGCATGGGCCGACCTGCACGCGGAGTGCAAGGATGCGACCACCTGACGACCCCCGAAACTCTACGTAGGCCAGGCGCCGTCGCCCAATCGGCTGGAAAGCGATTCTACAAAATCGGACCGCCGCCGGCTCGGGCGCGCTCGCGATCGCCCGACCCGTCGGCCAGGCGCGTCCGCTGGGTCCCGGGCACGGATTGGCCGAAAGCCCCGCGCGGCAAATCTCTCTCTTGACATCGGTCGGTCCCGGCCACGATGCTGCGCCACGACAAACGGCTTTGCCCCCGAGACTCACCTTCCACGCTCGTCCTCCTCCCCGTTCGAAGAAGCCCGACCGAGCACTCGAAAGGAACCGGAGTGAGAACGATGCAGAGGATCTTCCATGAGCCCGCGGCCCGGACCGTAGGCATTCTCGCCGCCGTCCTGCTCGCCTGCGCGGGCTGTGGCGACGGCGGGTCGACCGGAGCGGCGTCGGCCGAGCAAACCGAAGGCTCGCTCCGCGCGCAGAGCCTCGCGGACGAACTCGCGGCGTGGATCTGCGACGGCGCCGCGTCGTGCTGCAGCGCAGAGGGGGTCGCGTTCGACCGCGACGCCTGCCTCGCGCAGAGGCGCGCCGCGGAGCTCCGGCGATGGGAGAACGACGGCGGCCGCGCCTTCAGCGCACCGATGGCGGAGCGCTGCGCTGCGCTGATCCGAAGCACGCCGCCCACCTGCGGCAACCCGCGGGCGCTCCTCGCCAAGTGCTTCCGCGTGACCGACGGCGTCGTCGAGCTCGGCGGGGCATGCGAGTACAAGAGCCAGTGCCGCGGACAGCGGGCCGGTCTGGTCGCCTGCCGCAACGGAGTCTGCACCCAGAAGGCCGACGTCGGCGAGCCCTGCGAGATCCCCGCCGCCTGCAACCAATGCGTCGGCCACGCCTTTTGCATCGAGAGCGACGACGGCACGCCGCGCTGCCAGCAGCGGATCGACCGCCCTGTCGCCGGCCTCGGCGAGCGGTGCGCCGACGATCCCCCCGGCCTGCCCACGGCGACGGCCGACGGCACGCCCGCGCGCGAGATGATCAAGTGCGAGCCTGGCCTCATCTGCGAGCCCTTCCAGGGCGTCTGCATCCGGCGACAGCTCCCCGGCGAAGCGTGCGACCGCAACTGGGGAAACATCCTGTGCGCCGAGGGGCTCTGCCAAAACGGGATCTGCACGAGGGACATCCAACTCGGCGAGCCGTGCGACGGGAGGGGCTGCGCGGAGGGACTGTACTGCGACGACGTCGCCGGGCGGTGCGCCGCACCGGTTTCCGAGGGGGACGCGTGCGGGCACACGGCAACTCTCGACGTGGAGTGCGCGGACGGCCTCGGCTGCTACCCCGACCGGGCGACGGGCGAGCGGCGCTGCACGACGGAGGCCGCGTACTGGTGCGAGCGGGCGTCGTAGAACGATCGCCCAACCATCGGCAAGCGCCGCTCCGGAAAAGCGGCGGCGGGCCTCGCTTGTCCTGTCCCAACTAGGAATTGGGACAGGACCGCCTCGCTGCGGGTGGTTGCAGGGACCGGAGAAGACAGCGAAAAGGTCCGGGGGCGCGCGATGCGGGACGGCAAGGCCGAGGGGCGGGCGGACCGTCGGAAACGCGAGACACGCGCTCGACTCGTGCGCGCCGCGTTCGATCTCATGGCGGAGCGCGGCAAGGATGCCGTCGCGATCAACGAGATCACCGAGGCGGCCGATGTCGGGCTCGGATCGTTCTACAACCACTTCGACTCGAAAGAAGCGATCCATGCGGCCGTGGCCGCCGATGTGCTGGACGGGTTCGGTCAGGCGCTGACCGCGATCGCCAGCGGCTTGGACGATCCCGCGGAGGTGCTCGCCGCGTCCGTGCGTCATGTCGTCCTGCGTGCGTATGAGGATCCGCGCTGGGGGCGATTCCTCCTCGGCCACATGCTCTCCCTCTCGACTTTGTCGGAGGGGATGGGACGCTACCTCGTCCACGATCTCGTGGTGGGGTTCGATGCGGGCCGATTCGAGGCGAACGACCGGCTGATGGCGGTCCTCACCGTCGGGGGCACCGCCACGGCGGCGGTCACGTTCGCGGTCCAGGTGTCCGGCCGCGACCCGCACCGTCTGGGCGAGGTCGAAGGCGTCGAACTCGGGGACGAGCGATTCCCCGAGCGAACGGCGAGCGCCGTCCTGCAAGTCCTCGGGATCCCGGCGGACGAGGCGAACGAGATCTCCCGGCGGCCGCTCCCCCCGGTAGCCCTCCCCGTCGCCTCCTGACGCCGCGCCGCCGCGATCGCACGCGCCGATGCAACGGGCGGCCACGGTTGACTCACCTGCGACATTGGACCATTCATTCAATTCTGAATAAATCCTCACTTTTGAGGATTAATTCGCCCTTCTCGACGAGTCGGGGCGATTTGGAGGTGGATGATGAGACGTACGCGTCCGGCGATCTACACATGGCCATCGACCGCCGAAGCTGATCGACTGGCGGTGTGGAGCCGAGACGCTCAG
>JAULKQ010005277.1:0-14931 GCA_032356285.1 Smithsoniella earleae | reverse complement strand
GCCTGTTTGGTATCTGTAAAAACATGTGAGTCCTGCTAGATGGTTTGGCCTCTAGAAAACAAGGGAGATAACACAATGACCAATGCAGAGCTTGGAAAAGATCGGGATAGCCGTGTAAATGGTTCAAGAAATATACCTTTGGGTATGGTAGATCCAATGGAATGCAGTTCAGGCAGCTACTGGAAGCGAAACTTGAAAAGAAAAATGCCTTCGATTGAATGAATGATGGTTCTGGTGTGGTTTACGAGGCAGCGAATACGTTCTGTTGGTTAACATGCTCAAGAATGCAACCCAGCCCGGCGAGCAGTTGACACAGAAAGCCTGACTTGCAACTAAGTTAATAGCTTGGCTCTGCTACATCTCATGCAATACTCGCAGAAAAGCGGGGGTTTAGGTCGTAGTGCAATCACTGTAGTGAACCTATTGGTCAACATGGCAATTTCTTGGCCTGTTGCTGTGTTGAACTAACTGTAAAGCTTTCTAAAGATTCTTTGCAAATAAAGCTTGGCGGGTCAACACTGCATACCTGCTGCAACAGCATTTGTGCCACTTGTTACTCCTAGCGCCCACACTCTCTCCATTCCGTAGTTGATGGTACTTTCTAAACGGTAAGTGGTTGCATGCCAGATCTTCACCGACCCATCTTCGGAACCGGTAAGGATGACTGGAAGTTCAGGGTGGAAAACAACGGCAGACACGTTGTTGGTATGCCCTTCCAACGTCTGCAAGCGACGAATGATGGAAAAGATGTGCGACTTAGACGGTGCATTGACTATGGCATCGAGTGAGTGGCATGGGCGTTCGGTGGCATGAGTATGCAAGTCACACCTGGACACAGGCCTTCGTCTGATAATCCCAGACCCTGGCGACCTTGTCGTCTGCCCCAGAGACAAGGTATGGGCGGTCGCCACCGGGAAAGTAGTCTATGCAGTTGACGCCTTTATCGTGACCTTCGAGGGTGAAGTTTGGAGCAGGGTGGCCGACACTCCAGACTTTAACTGTGCGATCAAGAGATGCGGACGCGAAGGTGGACGTGTCCTTCGGGTTGAAGACCACCTGAAACCCATGCGGGGAAAGTCACGCACATGACCAACTTAAGCTGGCCAAATAGGATATTTACGGGACATTAAGCCACGAGTGAAGGGTCTTTCACCTGCATAACGTAGTGGACGTGGCCTTCGAAAACCTGAGAACATTGGAAACCTTTGTCCCAGTCCCAGAGCTTAATCAACATATCATCTGAGCACGAAAGGATATATGGTTGTGTAGGATGAACGGCCACCGAGCGAATGTAATCCGCGTGTGCTTCCCACATCTTCACGCGATCCATTGTGTTGTAGTTGAACACTCGCAAGTACATGTCGTCCGAACCGATGACAACCCATTGTTTGCGTGGAACGAATTTCGCACAACGAGCTGGAACATCTGCTGCTTCGAAAGACTTGACAAGAGACTGCACGAAGCATTTGTTGCAAGTTAGACTGTTTGATATATTGCCAGGCCGCAGTCGCAATTTTTGACGTCCAACAGAGTTGATATCAAAGTCATTATTCTGAAGCAGGACTTGAACTTTGTAATCGGGGTTGTATTCGCAGTATGCCTGAGTATCAGACGCCAGCCTTGCGCATCACGCGAGAACAGGACTTCCTCTCCGAGCTACCAGCCAGTGGACACCTTTTTAAGCCTTTAAGAGTGCAAGAAAAGATAGGAAGAGTCTGGAGCAAATGTAGAGGCTCCATAAGTAACGTGATGGAACGTACCCCTTCGATGTAGTTCCATATGCAAACATGGCCGGTATACAGATTTCCAAGAATCCTGTACATCAAGGTGTCACAATACAGATGGAACATTGAACTGCCACCCGACATTTCTATTATTATCTTTGCAGCTTTTAATATGCAGACAAGAGGTCGACTCAACGCACCATGGCTCCGATGGATGCAGATCAACACCCTTCACTCGCTCCGAACGCTGGGAAAACTTCCTCTGAAACAAAAAGGACAGGATATTTAATAACCTACGCAGCGTGTTCCTTGCACATATTTGTCGGGATGTGCAAGCCTTACCTTCACGTCCAATTTGAGTGGCTGCAACACCATTTTCTGTTCAGTGTGATGAGAAAAGGCTGGTTGAAGCGTATGTGCAGAAGAAAACACGAACAAATAGCTTCACTTGCCGAGCGCAAGACAAAATGCTGCAAGACGGGTCGCGTACCATGATGAGAATTCGTATCGATCAGCAGTGAGGTGATCTGGCAGCAAATTGAAACTCAAAGCCGAGAGACAAAGGAAGAAAGTTTTTAAACACTCCTACTTTTACAGGATTTGAGCATCTTGATGCAGCATAGTCAGCGTTAAAAGGACTACGGTCAACCAATCCAGAACAGCTGATTTCGCGTAGTTATTTGACATCCTCTGCCCACTGCAGCTTGTCTGGAACAGATTGGTAACTATTGACTCTTGGGCGAGTCCGAGTTCAGTACTACCTCCACTCTGCGCCAGGAAAATCGACTGACTAGAACACATGCATTCGTTGACGAAGGCTGATCAAGGAACACGACTAGCCACGAAGCTTCGAATAAAGCTCTGTGCACTACATCATGACCAAATAATCACGAGGATGCCCCAACTAACTTTTCGAGGTACTTGTGAAATCTTTATTCTAAAACGCTCCAAGGCAGTATCGTGCGTCAGCTCAACACTGCCTCTTTTGTTCTGCGCCTGTAGTGTGCTGCCGATAGCATATGGTGAAACGGTGTGCCGAAAACGTTGAAACAGAACAGAACAATAAGGCCCTAAAGATGGATAGTACCCCCATGATCGTCGACTCAGAGGCTGGAGTGTCAACAATTGATGAAGACCTTCACTCACGTCAGATAGCTGTGTACGGCAAGGAAAGCATGAAGCGCATGGCCAACGCTTCGATTCTTATAATCGGGTTAAAGGGATTGGGTGTTGAAGTGGGTGCGCCTTTTCCCCCTTTTTTGCCCGATTCACTTCTGAAGCTTCTGTGCACATTGTTGTCTCACTCCCACATTCCCCGCTACTTCTCCCGACAGTCCGCTGAAATAGTTGCCTGAGCCAAGCGGAACCAATTGAGCTTGCCCCCATTATTTTTTGTTGAAGGGGAGGCGCCATATCTCTGCTTGGGCTCATTGAACCTCAGTTGGTCCGCACACCTGCGATCGGACCATCGTTCGGACTTCTTTGCATGAGAGAACAAGACAGGCCGCTCGCTTTTCTGTTTGGCTACATTCATTGTTTCAAACATTACTTCATCACTTTCGTGTGCTGCAGCGAAGAACGTCATCCTTGCCGGTGTCAAAGCTGTGGCACTGTATGACCCTGCGCCGGTGGAAATTCAAGACCTAGGCGCTCAGTTCTACGTGTCAGAGCAGGATGTAGGCAAGCCTATAGCTTTGGCTTGCAAAAGTCGCTTGCAAGAACTTAACAAAGCTGTTAATGTTGAAGTTATCGATGAAGTTCCTGAGTCCATATTAGCGAACTTCCAGGTACGTGCCCTTTGAGTTAGGAGCTGCACTTTGCAATGCTATATTTTATCATTTATGATTACGGTGTTGTACAACATTGAAGCCTATGCTGTGCTCCTTCACGAGGTAGGTCCTTAAAGGACAAGCCTTTAAATCATCTGACCAGCTGCATCATTGAATGTACTGCAGTATAGAAATTTGAACATGACTATGTTCCTTCTTTAATATCAGATGCAGATTTTGGCTGTTATTTGCAATTTCCAACCTCGTCACGAAACAACGGCGAGGCCGAAGTGGTTCCTAACCTAGATTTACTCCAGACAACGAAAAATACTTCTCTGCAGGCTGTAGTGTATACTAGAGGACCTTCTGCTCAAGCCAAGCAATTCGACAAGATTTGTCGTTCATTGTCTCCACCAGTGCCATTCATATACTCCAAGACCGCAGGTGTTTTCGGTCAAGTGTTCTGCGACTTTGGGCCTCAATTCGTCATCACGGACGTTAATGGTGCTTCCTCCATAATCAGCTCTGCTCATCGTCGATCCCGTTTGGATGCACCCACGTAACGGGCAGTACTAGATGGTCAGAGACACCTTGCAGCTTCGGAGACGATTTCGCCATGAGCTGTCGATTGCTCTTCTCTCTGGTGACTGCGTGAATCAGAACGTGAAATCAAAAATCAATTTCGTAGATCACGTTTCGGTACCTCCGCTGAGCAGCTGTGTCTGTTCAGGAGAACCACCAGCCATGGGAATCATAGCTGGGATAACATCTAATGGGTCAGCAACGGTTATCAGCTGTGTCGAAGAAGAGCGCCTTCAATTCCAAGAGGGAGACCTGGTGTCCTTCAGCGAGGTCAAGGTTTGTTCATAGCAGCTTCTAACGCCTATTGGAAACTCGAGACGAGTCCTGAACCGAGAAAACGCCATTGGCAGCAATGTTATGGTAATTATACAGCGTTCTAGTTTTTTGCAACACCATTGTCACCGATTCCAGAGCAGTGCAGGGTATGGAGGGCATCAACTCTTCCCCACCAGTGCGAGTGCGGTCAAAAACTATGTACTCTATTCAGGTTGACCTGGATACATCCACCTTCACCCCTTATCAGACAGGTATTCTAATTCTCATCTTCTTGGCTGCCTTCCCTGCACCTGTGATCATTCGTTTACCCTACATTCATCTGTAAAGCTACTTCCATAGAGGGAAAGTATGAACAGATTGTTTGAGAATATTAGCTTTTTTTGGCGTATTCCAGGTGGTATCGTAACTCAAGTGAAAGAAGCTAAGACTTCTTCCCATCGCAGCTTCGAGGAGTGCCTGCAAGACCCAGGCGAATTCCTTCTCTTTGACTTCACCAAGGTTGATCAACTGCAGGTGCGGGGGCTGACACTGTTAAACTGCATGATCATCAGAGTATCCAGCTAAGTGTTTCTTGCATATTTCAATATTCGTCCAACTTATGGCACAAAAATCAAGAACTGTCTCCTTCAACGTCTTCAACACCACACAGGAGGGAGAATGGGTACACAGATGCTCTTCCTGTCAGTGAATGATTCAGAATCTTTCACCTTCCCTTGTGCACTGCATCGCACATGTGTGCGTTCTAAATGGTCACAAGATGAAATGCTTGATTTGTAGAATGTTGGTGCAGATGCAGCACATAGCATTTCAGGTGCTGGAGCTTTTCATTGAGCAGAATGGCAGACACCCAGCGCCAGGAAGTAAGGAGGATGCGACCATGCTCATTCAGATGTATGAGAAGCTCGCATCATCCCTGGTATGCCTCGTGATCTACATAATCCCCACAACTGCCTCGCCACTGCTGCCACACCTGGTTCAAGCTCTCAGTGAGAGACAAGAGCTGTATGACACCAACGCCGATTGTTGCTACAGAATCTACAGTCTCATATTTTGAATTTCTGATCCAGCAATCACAACAAGCAGCAAACATTTGGAAAATCTTTCCCTCATGTGTGTGTACTTGTTCTCTCAATCAGCCACTTAAGAAAAGGGAAACAACTTTGATGCAATTCAACATTCAGTGGTAGAATACATGTTCATTCATTGCTGCGTGCATGAATAGCGGGAGCTATAACTGTTCAGTAGTGAGGAGAAGCATTTTATTGAGTTATTGATACACAAAATTGTTTGAGGAATTGTGAAATATGCTGGCACCTTAGCATGGCTAGATAAGCACACGAATGCTCGTATTCTGATGCTTTTCAGACATGTATGTCGTACATCTACCATCTGCCTTGTTGGCTCTCAATCCATTTTCATTGAGAGGATCTCATTGCTCTGTACTTGCAATACACATCAATTGGTAGTCTTATTAACCCGAGCAGTCCTCAGACCTGGCCTTGCGCCCAAATGACACCACATGTGACTCACATGACACTTGATGGCTGGCAGCTGTGTCTAAGTTAGCATGACTCACTCAGAATTTAGCTGGTATGTCCTGCGCAAAGATATATCCGTGTTCAAGCTTGAGTGTACTCAAAGGGCGACAGTGGATAAGATTGATGTACAGATTGATACCGACATACCGAGGGCAGATTCTCGTGAACTGCGTGAGTGGTTACCAGGGGTCTAGGTGCCGTTATGGCGGCTAGGCCTGGCCGTGGGTCGGAGCGAGTCGGCTCCTTTGTGAGTCCCTCAGACTCAGACTGCCACAGGGATAGAGAGGGACTCGTGAAGTCTTCTGCTATCTTGGATTCCCCCGTTTCTCCCAAGTTTCAATTACCCGGTTAACATTAGTCCGATGTACCCACATGGTTATAGTAGGAGCGCCGAATCGCTCGCAAAGGAGTAGTAATTTAGACGAAGCAAAGTAATTTCTTGGTTTCACCAAAAAAGTTTGTGTTCAAATTCAAACGCATGCCATTCAGCTGGAGCATTCAAGCTTGAGTTCGAAGGACAATGTACCTGTTAGTCTATTATGTCAGCGCGATCATTGACGCGTTTGGCGTTCTTCCGGTCTCACAGATTTGGCATCCATCGCAATGTGGGTTCATCGTTAGGTCTGATCACGGGGTGCTTCATGTAACAGCAGGAGTCATGCACGTTCTGCATCTGCACTCAAGCTTGGAAGAGTCGCAATGCTTCAGCCTGTGCAGAATGTGTCACAAAGCGCAGATGAGAAGGTTCTCACCCGCTTTTCTTCAGGAAGCAGTGCAGAAATCAACCCCATGACAGCCATGTTTGGAGGCATTGTTGGCCAGGAGGTCGTTAAGGCAATTTCCGGAAAATTCGGCCCAATTTCCCAGTGGTTCTACTATGACAGGTCTGCCTTGTCTCCTAATGCATGCTTTTGGGCCGAGCTGTCAGACTCATTCACCTGAGGCCGCAGGTGTTTTGGTCCCTTACAGCTCACCTGTGTGTCTATGATTTACTCTGACAATAGGGCTGCACGCGTGATCAGTTTGTGTGGTGCTGCTGTAGTGTTGAATCTCTCCCGGACGAGATGCTCCCTGCGGAGGAGTATGCTGCAGCAGGGTGCCGCTATGATAGCCAAATCGCAGTGTTTGGGCGCACTATTCAATCCCAGCTGTGCGGCTTGAGGACCTTTTTGGTGGGTGCGGGTGCACTGGGCTGTGAGTTTCTCAAGAACTTTGCGCTCATGGGCATAGCGTCCTCAGACTCCCCTGGGCCCAACCAGCAGGCCGGTTGTGTCACGGTGACTGACGACGACGTCATCGAGAAGAGCAACCTGTCCCGGCAGTTCCTGTTCCGTGACTGGGACATTGGCGGCTTCAAGTCCATGGTCGCTGGAGGGGCTGCTAAGAAGATCAACCCTGCCTTCTGCACCAAGCTGCTCCAGAACCGCGTGAGTGCCGACACCGAAGAAACGTTCGACGAGGCATTCTGGCAAAGCCTGGACCTCGTTGTCAATGCTCTGGACAACGTAAACGCTCGCCTGTATGTCGACAGCCGCTGCGTTTACTTCCAGAAGCCTCTTCTTGAATCTGGGACTCTGGGGACTAAGTGCAACACCCAGGTGCTTCCCACCAACGCCTGTCCAGAAATTGTTGCATGCAGTTGACTCAACCGAAACTTTATGCAAGTCTAATCACAAGACACAAATTGTGCTCCTTGCTGAAATCTGTGGCTGATCCTACAACCTAGAGATCCGAAAAACCGCTGGAAGATAAGCTTACTGCCCCTAATCAACGACAAACTAATCTCCTTGTACACAAAGCGCATGAACTGTGCCTGTTCAACATTCCCACTGGCACTTGCACATTCCACCAAGTCATGAATCAACTTCTCTGCCAGTTTTCCTAATCTACCATAAGATTCAATACTAAGTGGCACAGAACACTACCCCTCTGCACCTTCCCTTGTGTGACACCTATGCTTCGACTCATTAGCCTCTCCGCAGCTGAACCCACATGTTTGCTTGCCCTGCTGCGCTCCTGAGCTCCTGCTGAATGAACAACCGACATGTCCACATTCTTGATGTCATTGAGGGTCATCACTAGGATATCACCTCTCATTGGATATGTCTTCACCTTCTGAAACTCTCCTCAAGTGCCGCTCTTTCGGTTCCATGACCATAGTTAATACAAAGGTTTGCCGCATGTACGTCACACGTTACTGTTTATGTTTTTTTTTTCAACTTTAGGATCCATGCACCGTAACAGGTAATGCGGCAATTCCAATTATTCTGTTCTTCCCGCTGTTCAGAATTGGCTGTTGTCACAAGTTAGTTTTAAACGTCCAGCAAAGTAACAGGTAATGCTTTTTTTACTTTTGCAGCTGTAAATACTGGTAATGGTCGACAAGGTGAACTGAAAAAACGTTGCCAAAAGTCAGGGTAACAGTAACACAGCAAACCTTTGTTTTTACTACGGTGCAAGAGAGGCCATGAAGGCTTGCCAAGAGCCCATGTTTTGACAGGTGCACACTGTCAAAAGGTTTCAATGTAGAACCCCTAGCCTGGGACAATCTCCGGCGCCAAGCTGTAAGGCTATACTTGTCACAGGAAAGCGAATACGCCCTTTTATCTAAACCTGAATTGCCAGGTGACTGCAAGTCGTCACTTGAAATGCAAAGCGGATCTGAACAGCAGTTTTGCTCATCGCTCTGGATGACGGCGAATTGGCCAAAACAGGTGACAATGCTGAGCCTCACTTCGTTTTTTGGCGGCCTTCTCACGGATTTTGTTAGTATGTTTTGAGACAAGTATGACCTTTTTTTTGCTTTGAAGACGTCAATGAACTGTGTTTCGAATGCGTGTGTACCAGTTTGTGTTACGTCCATTGCTTCAATGCCATCAGTGATAAGTGCATAATAGTATTTGTAGTGTGCCACTTGATAAGCATGCAGATAGATAGTATGATAAATATCGAGGGCAGGTCTTCCTGACCTGCACGAGTGGTCACCAGGGGGCCTAGGTGCCATAATGGCGGCTAGGCCTTACCGGAGGTCGCAGTGACTCCCTTGTGAGTCTCTTTGGCTCATAAGGGAGCTCAGTGCCACAGGGATACAGACACACACAGGCTCCTGAAGTCTTCTGCTATCTTGGATTACCCTGGTTATCCTGAGTATCAGCTATTCAGCCCTTTAAGTATTCAACTTTCATCTTTTGGACCTTATTCATGTAATAGTTGGGGTAAAGGGGTTGGGGTTATCTGGGATTTATCATAGGCATTTCTACTTTAATCTAACTTGCCATTAGAAGAGCATGTACATCGAATTGTCTGCTGTTGTTCAGATGGTCATCCCGCTAGTAACTGAGCACTACGGAGCAAGTAGGGACCCCCCTGAGAAGCAGGCACCAATGTGCACGCTCCACTCTTTCCCCCACAACATAGACCACTGTCTCACTTGGGCGAGATCCGAGTTCGAAGGCGCTCTAGAAGGACAAGCAAAAGGTTTGACCTTGCAGTCGTCTGATCTGTATCGATGATCATTTTCTTCCTTGTCAGAGTTGAAAGAGCCAGATTCGTATTGTACTGCAGAGGCGAACGCTTACTTGGATGACCCAGAGAAGTATACTGCAGCAGCCAAGAATGCAATGGATCCAACAGCTCGAGCCAACCTAGAGGGCATCCTGAGTGTGCTGTCCAAGCAGCGCTGCACCACCTTCGAGGACTGCATCGCACTCTCTCGACGCCAGTTCCAATCACGATTCCACGACAAAATCGCACAGCTTACCTACACCTTCCCAGAAGACGCGCGAACCTCCTCCGGAACCGCCTTCTGGTCCCCTCCGAAACGATTTCCGACAGTCGTCTCCTTCGATCCCTCGGATCCCAGCCACGCTGCTTATGTCCAGTCCTCCTCCATCCTCTTTGCAGAGCTTTATGGCATTCCTAGGCCCTCTTGGGCTCTGGATGCGTCCGCAGTTGCCTCTGCAGCTGCTGCTGTGCAAGTGTGCTTCGACGTAGACTTTCTGCGCATCATGCGATTGCAAACATGCGCCTCCTTTTTGAAGTAAACCAAACAGTAACAACGCCACTGGTCTACCCACTTGCGCTCACTGAGACGCTGTTTAGTGACTGTGCCCTACGACCACAAGTGCTGATCCAGGTAGACACATTCGTGCCTGCCGACAACGTCAAAATTGAGACCGACCCTAACGCCAAGGAATCCAAGGACTCCCACATGAGCGCAGACGACTCCACACGCATCGACGAACTGTGCGCTGAGCTAGACTCCGTCCGCAAGAACCTTCCAGAAGGCTACCGTACCAACCCCATTGCGTTTGAGAAAGACGATGACCGCAATTTCCACATGGACCTCATCACCAGTCTGGCCAACATGAGGGCTCGAAACTACGGCATTGGAGAGGTATGTGGCTGAATTCTACAGCTCAGCTGATCCCCCCCCTGTGAACCAGTTGCCTGAGAGCTTCGGCTGGTAGTGTGGTGGTAATGTGTTCACTTATCATTAATTCTTGTTGCCGAGTTGATGACTGTTTGTAAGATCAGAAATTTTGGTATTCTTGGAGTGCTAGAATGCCCTTTGCTGGGGCTCAAGTGCTACGTTAATCTCTTTTGCAGCGAGAACCATTTCATACCTGTAAATGTCTCCTAATCAATCATTCGGGAATATCTGTTTTCAGCGACTACCATGTAAGGGTGTGCTGTCAACCTGTGCTACAGTTGACACCTGGTTTTCATCTGCACACACTTCAAATGCCTCAGGTTAGTGTGTCACGTGAGTTCATATTTTGAATTGGTCCCACACTTGTAATGTCAGTCAACACTTATTGACGATCTCCCAAGTGTTATTGCAGCTCGTAAACTGCAGAGTGCACACAATTCAAGCAATTAAGCTCCCCCTGTTCTACTGTATTGTGATCTGTGACTAAGATTCTGTCCAGCTGGCGTCAGATGCCGTCCGCAAATCACGCGTCGTGTTCTTGTTGATTTCTAACATGCTGGATTTTGCTGAATGACACCTGCAGTCACTAACGCTGCACACTCACTTACACCCATACCTGAGGCAGTACAGCTTGGAAACACCATTTACATTATTATGCTGCCTGAAATACATAACGTGGTTAACTGCAGACACTTCTTATTCAACTGTCAGGATAGGGCAAAGCCTTACTTAATGCAATTTAGGGCATGGGAACTAAGTTTTGGGCCATGGAGTAAGTTAAGAACTATGGAAGGGCAGGCATTTTTTGCTCCTTCTAGACAGGGTACCGCCCTAACTGTTGACTTAATGCATTAACCATGGCATCTTTCCATAGGCCTGCAAATACTGCACCCCAACAGTGATGATTTTCAATAACGAAGGTGTAAAGTTGAGAAATTTTTCTTTTTGATTTTTTCATTTTGGCTGCTTGTATTTCTGACTATGCTCAGGTAGGTTTGGGAGGAGGAGTTGTCCTGGTTTTGCAGCTGGAGTGAGCTACGTTTGCATTTCCAGGTTGAAAAGCTTCAGGCAAAGCTGATAGCAGGACGCATTATTCCCGCCATTGCTACAACCACTGCTCTCGCCACTGGCCTGGTGTGCTTGGAGCTGTACAAAGTGGTGCAGAAGAAGCCCCTAGAGTCTTTCAGGAACTCCTTTGTCAACCTGGCATTGCCGACGTTCGCTGCTGTTGAGCCACTCGCTGCGCCGAAGACAACATTCAATGACCTCACATGGACATTGTGGGACCGCTGGGTACTGGAGGGTGATCTCACCGTGCAGGTGTGACTTACTGTCACATAATAGTTGAATTTGTGAAGAGATTGGTTGATTGGGAGGCACATGAACCGGGGGAGAGGTTGCTGACTACTGTATTGATTGTTATGCAGGAGGTGATCGACTGGTTCCAGGCAAAGCAGCTGACTGCTTACTCCATATCTTTTGGTGCTGCTTTGCTGTTCAATAATATCTTTCCAAAGCACCAAGCACGAATGGGGTCGAAGCTGAGTGACTTGGTCAAGTCCGTAGCCAAGGTAGAGCTGCCTTCCTGGAGGAGACACTTTGATGTAGTTGTAGCTTGCGAGGATGACGATGGTGAAGACGTCGACGTGCCACTTGTGAGCATTCAGTACAAGTAGAAATTTCGATGTGGATAAAGCCGAATGGGAGTGGTATATGTGCTGTAGTTCAATGGGTAGCTCTTCGCTGTGCTGCGGGCCTGAGCCGTTGTGCCTTGTCTGCTCTGGCTTAGATTCAGTGGGTTTCAAAGGCTGTGGATGCCTGCAGGGTTGGAAGTTGTATCCAGGTAATCTTTTGCATGAAAACACGCTGTTCGCTTCCGTGGCGTTAGATGTGTTAGTTCTAGACCGCCGGTGATGTAATGTTAGTCTTACCCTCTCGCAGCCTTTACCGTCTGACTCGAAAGTGTGAACCGGATGAGGCGGAATCAGACGACAAAACACTGTGTTCACCTCTGTGGACGACATGTGGCCGTATCCTTCATGTATTCATGTGCGTCCATGGTCCAGGCAGCTTAATTGTAAGGACACCTATGATATCCCTGCACAGAAACCATGTTGTTACTTTCCACGTCGGGATACCACGTAAAGCACCAATAACTTGTGTTTTCACGTAAAATACAAGACGCGCGTTGTGAAAACCTGACTAGGCTAGCTAAATATTATATGTGTTGAATAATCTCAATGGACATGTCAATAGGAGCGTTCATGTGGACGCCAGAGACCCGTTTCTGATATCGCGAGTTTTCAGTACGAGTGGTTGCTGCAACAGGCTTAACACACAATAAAACTGCCTTTCACGTATCAACAGCACTCGGCAATTGCATCATCTTGTACATTGATATCTGGGTTGCACTGAGAAGCTCCATACGAGTTCTAGCGGCTGTCTCTGCACGGACAAGCGCGACCGCGCATATCTGAGCCAAGTCCATGCAATAGATTTTATTTAGAAGTACTTTTCGATTCTTAGTGTTTGTATTGTTGCTTGGACTTGTAATATCCAATTCTGCCACGTCCTGTGTACAGTTGACCCGGGTTTCGGCACTCTTTGGCTGCCTTAGTGGCGAGGTGTTTATCCATGCGTACTTCCTTCTCGGCACGTAGTATATTTTGAAGCGAAATAGTGTAAATTATGCTCCCTGAATTTGCTAGGGGCCTTTGAGCCGCATTTTTGTTGCCGTGCTCGCTTTGACCCGACGCTGGCGCTGTTGCCCTGAACCGCGACGTACGCATTGAAGCAGACAGCCAAAGTGTTGATGGCATCGCTGACAAAAAGCATAACGTTCTTTAGAGATAACGGTCTTCAAACGCGAGGAGATACATACGTCTGGCCTTGGCCTGTGCCTGGGCAAGGCGCGAGTCAGGCCGTCCTCGTTAACTATACCCCATGTTCTGCTATCCACTGCTCTACATACTGTTGAGGAAGTTATCTTGGTATGGGTCCGATACTTTTTTCGTTTTCCATTCAACGAGTCAGTCATTCACTCCATCTTAAGAAGCACCTCTCGCAAGACTTTACGAAAGTCAATTCAGTTCGTGCTAGATCATCCTCGCCTACTTGGGAAGTCGCACTTGCTGGAAAAAGGCGTTTTTGTTATGTATGTTAAGCAAAAGCGCGCTACACGAATGTGGTTGCCACCGCAGAACCAATCTCGGCCATCCACGATATCCAAGCTGTCAGAGTGAATTTAAGTTGAAGCCCAGTGACCCTGGACCTGGACTAATTAGGTGAAATTCAAATCAAAACAAAGTAGCGCCTTTGAATTTGACGCTTTCCAGGTCTGTATACAAACACTATCCGGCTCACACGAATATCATCTGAACAGGATCCACGGATCCCCCGTTGCTTCCACGACGCGGCTTAAAGTACGATGTGATAAATCAATGTGATACAAAGTGTTCAGGAACGTACTATCTGCTCTATATCCCACTATATCCCCCTTGGATCCGTGACTGGGCTCCGGTATCGACACGCCTTGACAAATGCAGCAGTGTGCTGTTAACTTGGCATATCTCATGACGAACCAAGATAACATACGTGATAGAAGCTCTATGGGCTGTTTTATTTAGCATTGATCCTCTTTCCAGTGTGATCCTCCCGTTGAAAGGCGCACTAACATTGGATCGCATGGAAAGATCCATCTAACATCGAGCCTGATAAACGGATCCGCGCGGCATCGAGGGGTCAAAAAAACCCATATAATGATGTAGCTTCATGAATGACAGAATTCGCGTTGATCCTGGTTCGATATTCGCGGGCTTGTTGCACCAACCCCTCTGTTGCGTAGATCCGCGTTCCGTGATACACGGAAAGCTTGGAAAAGCGACGAATAGGCACATGTAGAAAAGCGAGCGTTGCGAGCGTGATTCTGCTGTATTCATGTGTCAAGAAGAAAATCCATCGGCATCAATTCGCAATATCTCATAGTGCACACGTGGGCGCCATCAGCAATCGATAGTGGCAAGACGAGCTCAGAGGATGAGCATCAAGCAAGTCTAGCCGAATCTTGGTGGGGGCTGGGCGCATGTAGGGTTGCAGGAGAACAGGAGGTGGTGTTCAACACACTGCTAGAATCTTTCAGGCTGTGTAGGAAGGGATTCATTGACAATATGGGAGCACCACATACAGCGACCAGCAGGGTAAAGTGCTTCCCAGCCATAAGAGCCAAAGCCAGGTAGTTGTCCAGACCTGGCGCTCTTAATAGATGTGATCACATCGGGCATTTTAAGAAACCCTGGGAGAATATGGTGGATGCAGGCTAGGTCAGGCAAAGGGACGCAACTCTAGGACGTGCCGTACAGGACGCATTCAATAACAGCTAAGTCCACTTATCAAAGATGATCTCATCTATTCTTGATGATGGACATTGTTATTTACTTACATAGGATAGGTGATGATTGAGGCACCCCTGCACAAAAGTTCAGATTTCACAGACTTGAAATGCTCTACAAGCCAGCTGCTATCACGAAGAAGAAAAGAACCATATCCATCGTCACGGATAGTCGGGATCCTCTTTGTTTTAAATGGACGTTCCTGTTAATGAGCCCAGCACA
>JAULKQ010005266.1:2228-14937 GCA_032356285.1 Smithsoniella earleae | reverse complement strand
GTGCCTCGGTCGGTGTTCGGCCGAAGCCGGTGGAAGAGAAGGCGGTTCACAGCGTCGCATGTGCCGTGACGATGGCCTCGATCCTCCCGGGCCCGGGCTTCGGCGGCGTGCCGGGCGATGCCGGGTTTCCGCGCTTCGGGATTCCCGAAGGAGAGACCCCGATCCGGGTGCGCCGTTCGTGGTCGTCGCTCAGCGAGGACGAGCAGCGCGAGGTCATCGACGCGTTCGTACTTCTCAAACTCACCACGGTCGACGACGTCGACGCCACTGGCGCGGAGCGCGCGAACTACAAGAGCTTCTGCGAAGGCAGCTATCCGCGCAACCTCTACGACTTCTACGTCGAGGCGCATCTGAGCGCGTTCTATTCGGTGCGAACCCCGGACATGAAGATGATCGAGCATCCGCACATGGGTCCGCAGTTCCTGCCGTGGCACCGGTACCTTCTCTTGCGATTGGAAGCGGACCTCCGAGCGGTGAGCGGCAACCCCGATCTCGCACTGCCGTACTGGGACTGGGCGGATTGCCGGACGACGGACACCGAAGGCGTCAACGAGTGCCTGGAGATCTTCCGGGAGGCCTCGCTCGGATCCCCGGGGAGCTGCGACAGCAAGGACACGGTGACCGGCTACCTCGTCGACCAGGGATTCTCGGTCAACGTATACGCGAGCAGCAATCGCGGCGAGAGTGCGTACAGCTCGACGACGCTCGTATGCACGGAGAAGGCGCTCGAACGTAACGTCGGATGTACGTTCATCAACGGGGGCCAACCGCCTTCCGCTGCGGACGAGGCCGCAATCTTCGCTCGTCCGCTCTACGACGTGCCTCCCTACGATAGCTGTGGGAGTGACGAGAACGTCTCGCTCCGCCAGTACGTCGAGGGATATACGACCTCCGACATCAACCCGGCGTGCGTCCTCGGCGGCTGTCAGATGCACGGGCTGGGCCACTTCTTCGTCGGCGGCGACATGGCCGCAACCTCGGCGCCCAACGATCCGATCTTCTTCATGCACCACGCCAACGTGGATCGGATGTGGGCGGACTGGCAGGAACGGAACCTCGCCGATCCGAAGACGTCGGCGGACTACGGCAGCCCCGGTTACCCCGCCGCCTGGCGAGGCGCCCTCTTCAACTTCCACCAGGTCCGAGCGGACGAGATGTTCGACTTCCGATCCCTCGGCTACCGCTACGACTCGAACCGAGCCAACGACATGCCCGCGCCGCCCCCCGATCCGTGTGGCGCGGGGAGAAAGCTCTGCCCCCAGGGCCAGTGCGTTCCGGTAGACGTGGACTGCTGTGGGGTGTCCTCGTGCGCGCCCGGGCTTTTCTGCGCGTCCGCGGATTCTGGTCGCTGCTGCCCCATCGGCAGGCCGGTCGCGTGTCCGGACCCGCGATTCTGCGTTCCCGTCGGCGCCGAGGATCTCTGCGATTTCCTTGCCGGCCTGCCGCCCCAACTCGGCCCCTGACGTTCCGAGAACATGCCCGCGCCGGCTACCGGCACTCGAGCGCGGGCACGCATCACGACGTCGCCGGCCTGGGCGACGTCGTGGTGCATGTCCGGCGGTCGCTCGGCGCTCTACCTCGATCCCGGAGAAGCCGGTCCGGGCGCTCTCTTCTCCTGCCGTCGCTCGGCGCGATCGACCCGTCGCGCGATCGACCTCCCGACCCAGCGGGCGAGGCGTCGATAGCCCTCGGGGTTCAGGTGGCAGCACAGATCGTTGTAGAGCGGTGCACGGACCTTCGCGAAGATCATCGTCAGGTCGATGAACTCCACTCCCTGGCGCGAGAGTTGGGACCCGGCTCTTCGAAGGTGCGGGTACCCGTATTCTGCCGACCACTTGAAGATCCGGTGAAGGACCGAGACGTCTCCCGGGAAGCCGTCCACGTGGGCGATGCGCTTCTCTACGGCGGAGAGTGGCTTCGACCCCGGTACATACTGGTTCGGCTGCAGGAGGTGGAAGTACCGAAACCCGTGCGGGCCGGACAAGGCCTCCATTTCCAGCGACGCTCGCATCCAGCTCTCGGTGACTTCTCTGAAGTACGGCTCGAAGTCGTCCTCGTACGTCGTGAGCGGTCCGAGCGGCCTCGCCTCGGTTTCCGCCGCGGCGCGGTATTCGGCATTCAGTCTTCGGATTCTCGTCTCCGTTGCTCGATCCAAACCAGCCCAGACGAATAGGGCGAGGCGACTCCAGCGCAATGAGGAGAACAGTTCGCGGCGCGCCTCCTGTGCGTCCCGCAGGTCGATCATGGCCGCCGCCAGTTGGATGGTCTCGGCCGAGTGCTGGATGTTTGCCTGTGCACTCCAGGCGGCCGGATGATGATGGAACGCTCCACTGGGGATGTTGTCCCCGAAGGGCAGTGCGAGCTCGTTGAAGCCGTCGAGATTGATCACCACGTCATACTCGGCCCCGAGGTAGAGCATGTACGTGAGCGCCATGAGTTGCTGGGGTTGCTTGTATCCGGGAAGCGCCAGGGTGACGAGATCGATCTCCATGCCGGAGAAATGCGACGAAGCCGCCAACGACTCCTTCAGGACGCCTGCGGCGTTTCGGTACATGTGAAGGGCCACGCTACCGCCGAGCAGGGCGACGTTCAGTCGACCCGGGCTGCGCTTCAGAATCGGTTGGTCGCCGAGGTACCCGAAGACGTTCGTCCGCTCACCCTCCACGAAACTCCGAACGTAGCCCACGTAGGGGTGGAGTAGGTGCAGTGAGATCGGTTGTTCCTCTTCGTCGGAACCGTGCTCGAGTCCCGCCTCTTCTTCGGTCCGCGGCTCGAGCTCCGCTCGCAGCACCTCCGGCGAGAACTGGCGGTCGAAGACGATCGGATAGACGAGGGTGGCGCCGACCTCGAGCAGGAGAAACAGGGCCCCGAGCTGGACGAACGCGAGCGCCAGGAACCGGAGGAGTCGGTGCCGACGAGACGGGCGCTGCGTGCGCGGCTCGGACTGGCCAGGCATCCACGTGAGTCTAGCAGGCTCGATGGGTGTGGTGTCGCGGGAAAAGTGAACGCGCGCCGCCTGCGCTCCGAGCGTGGACGTCGATCCCCTCTTCACATCCGATAGCTCAGCTCCACCCCGACCGTTCGCGGCGGCTGATAGAAGCGGGCGATGGTGCCGAAGGACTGAGCGCTTCCCGTCACCTGCTCGAAGTACTCCTGATCGAGCAGGTTCTGTCCCCACAGAGCGACTTGCGCGCGGTCGTTCAGGAAGTCGTACGACAGGCGCGCGTGCAGGAGGTTGTATCCGGGCTGCGTGGCCTCGGGCAGTTCCGGGCCAGCGTAGAGCACCGAGCCTTGGTACGTCCAATCCACCCTCGGCGTGATCCACCCGTCGAGCCAATCCGGCCCGCCGACGCGGAGCGGATGCGAGTACTGGACCGCGACGTGGCTCTGGATCTCGGGGACGAATGGGAACCGTTGCCCCGCGCGGTCGACGAAGGCGCCGCCGTCAATGGCGCTCGGGGCCAGGAACGCGTCGAACGTGGCGTCGAGCAGCGCGAGATCCGCCTGAACGAGCCAACCCTCGAAGGGCAGCAACACGCTCTCGATCTCGAGCCCCTTGGTCGTCGATTCGGCCGCGTTGTTGACGGCGAGGCTCACTTGGGGCGGTCCGTCGGGAAGGAGCGGAGGGCCGAGCACGACGCTCTGCACCTGTTGGTCCGTGTACTTGCCGAGGAAGAGGGCCAGGTTGATGGTGAGCCTGTCGTCCCAGGCGATCGTCTTCGCGCCGATCTCGAAGGAGTCGAGGAACTCGGGTTGGAAGGCGGGAAGCGAGTCGGTGCCGTCTTCGCGTGCCATGCCGTTGAAGCCTCCGCTCTTGAAGCCGCGGCTGTACGAGAAGTAGCCGAGGAGATGGCTCACGCCGACGTCGTCGAGCGAGCCTTCCGGTGCACGCACGGAAAGGGCGGCCATCGGAGTCCATGCGTCGAAGATCTCCGACTCGGACACGTCCACCAGCTGTAAGGCGTCTTGCGTCGGATTCTCAGGCGGAAGCGGCGGGCGTGTGAGGTCGAGCGACAGGCCCTTCTTCTCGCGCGTGTACCGCACGCCGGCGGTGAGGCTCAGCCAATCGACGACGTCGTAGGTGGCCTGGGTGAACAGGGCCCAGCTCCAGTTGTCGATGTTCGTGTCCTTGTCCGTCGTCGCGCTCGTGATGTCGCCGATCGGACTCGGTCCGGGGGTCAGCGGGCCGGGGAACGTGCGCACCGATTGGAACTCGCTCGCGTCCTCCCAGAAACCGTAGACACCCCCGACGAAGGAGAGCGCGTCGTCGAGGGCCGTGCCGGTCGCCTGCAGCTCCTGGCTGATCTGCTGCGCGTGGCCGTCTCGGCCTACGAAGTCGCCGTCCCCGCCGACCGAGGAGGCCTGAGCGACCGGCACGCCGGTCATGTCGAAGTCCTCGCGAAGACGCGGGACCTGCTCTCGCCACGCCGTGAGAGAGCGCAGCTCGAAGTCGTCGATCGGCCCGACCGAGCCGGGGTTCCATCGAACCGTCCCCCAGGTGCCGTAGCTCTCGACGTCGTTGATACCCGCGACGTTGGATTCGAAGCGGAAGGGTTCCGATTCGGCGCATCGCGCGAAGTACTCCTCGCGCGGCGGCCAGAGGGCCTGCATCACGGGCGTATCCTGAATGAAGACGCACTGGCCTCCCTGCGGGCGCGCGTGATTGCGGGCCCAAGAACCGGTCACGTCGATCGTGACTTCGTCGATCGGGAGGAAGCGGAGGGCCCCGAGGAACGCGAGCGAGTTCCGGTCGGACCAGTACTCGTCGCGCGATGCGTTGTACGTGTACCCGCGCGTGTTCGAGGACCCGAACGCGAAGCGCGTGAAGAGCTTGTCCTCCAGCCAGCCGGCGGAGACCGGCACGTTCAGGCTCACACGAGTCTGGATCGTGTCGCGGCTTCCCGCGCGGACGAAGGCGAAGGCTTCCAGGTCCGGGCTCGGCTTGACGGTCGTGATGTTGATCGCGCCACCGATCGTGTTCTTGCCGAAGAGCGTGCCCTGTGGGCCGCGAAGAACCTCGACCTGGCCGACGTCGAGGATGTCGATGATGCTGCCCTGTGCGCGCGCGAGATACACACCATCCACGTAGATTCCGACGCCCGGATCGAAGGTCAGGATCGGCGAGTTCCCCTGGCCAATGCCGCGGATGAAGACCGTCGCATCCTGTCCACTCCTTCCGGAGAGGAAGGTGAGGTTCGGGACGAGGTCGGTGATCTCGTCGAGTCGCGTGACGCCGGCGGCGCGCAGGGTTCCCTCGCCGAGCGACGTCACCGCGACCGGCGTGTCCGCCAAGAACTCCTCGCGCTTGCGCGCCCGGACGGTGATCTCCTCGATCCGGTCTTTCGCGCGGCCGGTCACGCCGAAGACCTCTCCGCCCCGCTCCGCGACCTGGCCTTGCGCCGCCTGCGCGTCCAGCGCGTCCTCTTCACCTCCGACCGCCGAAGGCGTCTCCAGGGCCTGGAGGAGCCAGCCCGAATCTTCAACAGGCTCGGCGTACGCGTTAGCGGCGACGAGGAGCAACGCAACGACGATCGGCAAGGCCGGCATGACGGACTCCCTCGGGCTCGTGTTCGGTTCGAAGCGAGAGGCCTTACATTGCCGATCTCGGCCCGAGATTCCACCGCTGGGCGGCCGTATCCACCGAGGCACGTCAGGCGGGAAGAAGGATGCGGAAGGCGGCGCCACCCGAGGGCGGGCTGTCGCAAAGCAGTCGACCGCCGTGCGTCTCCACGATCGAACGACTGATGGCCAACCCCATACCGAGGCCGTCCGGTCGGGTCGTGAAGTACACGTCGAAGATGTGATCGAGAATCTCTGGCGAAATCCCGGGGCCCGAATCGGCGATGCGGATCTCGACCTGGCCGGCTCCCTCGCCTCGCGTCGCGATTCGAATCCACCGTTCGCCCAATGAGTCGTCGAGCGCGAGAAACGCGTTCTGGACGAGGTTGCTCAACACCTGCTGGAGCTGCACAGGTCGGCCCCGGATGCGAGGGAGGTCTGCGGCCAGGTCCAGCTCGATTCGAATCTCTCGGCGTCGGGCCTCGCGTTGGACGAGGGACACCACGCCGCGAACGACTTCGTTGGGGTCCAGAGGGGCGATCCGATCCGACTTGCCACGAATGAAGTCACGGACCTCTCCGACCACGGTTCCGGCGTGCAGAGCCTGCCGTTGCGCTTCCTCGATCACTTCGCGAAGGAGAGCGGGCTCGCCCCGACCGTTCGCGAGGTAGCGAAGGGCCGCTCCGGTCGCGACACTGATCGCCGCGAGTGGCTGGTGGAGCTCGTGGGCGAGCTCCACCGCCATCTGGTCCATCGTCTCGATGCGGAGCGTGTGCGCCAGTGCAGTACGCATGTCCTGGGTCGTGTCCTCGGCTCGGTGGATGTCCGTCAGGTCGATGCAGGTTCCGACGTGCCCCTCGAACTCGCCCTGTTGGTTTCGGATCGCGGTTCCGTTCGTCCGGAGCAGACGATACTCACCATCGTGTCTTCGGGTTCGAGCATCGCTCTGAAACCCGCAACGGCCCTCGAGAGCGGCGAGCGAGGCCTCGACGTAGGCGTCGCGGTCCTCGGGGTGGATCGCCTCGATCCACTCGAGGCCCAAATGCCCGCTGATGCCTCGTCCGGTGAACTCCGTAAAAGCGGGATTCGCATACTCGCAAAGCCCGTCTGCGTTGCTCCGCCACATGATCAGCGGAGCGGATTCCGCGAACGTGCGAAACCACTCGTCGCGCTTGCGCGTTTCGGCCTCTTTCCGGTGGCGTTCGGTGACGTCGTAAGAGATCGCCACGGCGGAGACCACGTTGCCGTCCTCGACGATCGGCGCGTAGGCACCCGCGAACCAGCCGAAGCCAGGGGATTCGCCCTCGAACTCGACGGTCTCGCCGTCCTCGAACACCCGACGCAGAACACTTCGCAGCGCATCCTGATTAGCCGCTTGCGTGAGGTGAAGGACGTTCTTTCCAATCAGGTCGCGGATGGGGCCCCGCCGGTTCGACAGGAGCACGGTGCCGTCGGGAGCGATGACGCGGATCAGGGCCGGCGCGTGGTCGAGGATCCAGCGAAGAGCTTGGTCGGGGTTGGTGAGCACCCCGACCGTCCTTCCTCGCGTAGGCGGAACGTGTTCGGTTTCGAACGTGGAGAGGAACTCGTGGAGGGTTCCGGCCACCGGTGCGTTCTCCCCCGGGCACCGCCGGCCGCGCGCGTGAACCCAGCGCGCGGCGCCGTCCGGGAGGACGATACGAAAGGTCCGATCGAGGGAGGTCCCGGCATGCGCGTCGCCGAGAGCGCGGTGAACCGCCTCGCGATCGTCGGGGTGAATTCGCCCGAGGAAGGGTTCTTCCGAGGGAGGCTGCGTCCCGGGCTCGAAGCCGAAGAGCGGTTCCCAGGCCGGGGCCCATGTCATCCTCGCGCAGCCGGCGTCCGACTTCACGCCGAGATCCAGCCCGGAGTGCACGGCGCCGGCAATCGAATCGGCGGCGTCGGTGATCAGCGTTTCCGCGTCGGCAGCCGTCAGGGTGGTGTCGGCACAGTCGACCGCTGCGGCGGCCGCCTGCGCCTCGGCGCTCGCCCACGAGTTGGCCAGCTTTGCGGAGGCCGCCGCCATCTTGGCGTCGAAACCAGCCTGGCTGAGATTCCACGCCAGCCGCCCTCGGAGATTCAACGAGGTCCTGCAAAAGTCCGCAGCAGCATTCTGCTTCCGACTCACACACTTGTTCGTCGGATAGACCATCGCCTCAGCCGCCCCGACGGCAATCAGACTGACGACGGCGAGCGCGGAGCAATAGATTCGTAGAGTCGGCATACCGCGAATCTATTTCTGCGGCGACGCCGTACGCAACGACTATCCGGTGCGCCCCGCAGTGAACGGTCCCGGGAGCGCCTTGTCCGGTCCGAGCGAGAAGATCACCCGGTCCGGGCGAACGAACGCGACGTCCCCCTCACCGAACAGCCACGCGGCGCCGGGGTCGTCGAGTTGGACGAACGCGGCCCCGATACTCTCCCAGGCGGCCCTCTCTTCGGCCGACAGGAGTTCTTTGAGATCCGCCTTGGCCAGGACCGCCCAACGCGGTCCGACGATCTCGTCGAAGGTGCCCGTCGAGCCGTCCTTGACCTTGCACTGCGGCATGAGGCGTCCGATCCACTCGCTCTTGCCGTCCGCGAGGAGCCCGGTCGACAGGCTGGGAAGCTCTCTACGGCCGCCGTACCCGTACTCGATCAGATCCGGAGGTGGAGGCTCGCCCGTGACGGCCATCTGCGTCCCGGTGTTCGTCGAAGGCTGCACCATCGCGACCGCCATCGGGTGTCGCTCCTCGCTGTACGTGTCGAGGAGGCTCTCGTCGGCCAGACCGCCCTTCACGGCCGCGATCTTCCACACGAGATTGTCCACGTCACGAACTCCGGTGCAGAGCCCCTGGCCCATGAACGGCGGTGTCTGATGTGCCGCGTCGCCCGCGAGGAAGACGCGACCGCGTCGAAACGTGTCGGCGATCGTTGCGTGAAACCGGTACACGACGGCGCGGACGAGCCGACCCTGATCCGGTTTGACCCACGGACGAAGCAACTCCCACACCTTCTCCGGTTTCTCCATCTCCTCCCGCGTCTCACCCGGCTTGAGTTGGAACTCCCACCGATAGAGTGGCCGAGGCATGGGCACGAGCGTCGTGGGCCGCGTCGGATCACAGACCTGCTGGGCGAACGGTGGTAGCTCCACCGACGGCCCGCGCTCGAGGTCGATGACCAGCCACTCGTGATCGTAGCCCAAGCTGTTCCAGGAGATCCCGCAGCCCTTGCGGACGCCGCTGCTGGCGCCGTCGGCCGCAATCAGCCAGCGCGCGTGCACGCGACGGCGCTCGTCGCTCTTCAGGTCTCGAACCTCGAGTTCGACGTGGTCGTCCACCTGCTCGACCGAGGAAACCTCATGAGAAACAAGGAGCTCTACGCCGCCATAGCGATCGAGACCGCTGCGGAGGGCCTTCTCGACCACCGGCTGAGCAATCGAAAGAATTGGAGGGAAACCGTTCAGGGTCTTGAGTTTCGGGAACTCGATGCCGATCAGGCGGTTGCCTTTCGCGTCGAGGAACTCCGCCCCCGCGTGCTCCTCCGTGCCCGGCAAGACCGCGTCCAGGAGACCGGCATTCGACAAGATCCGCTGCACGTCGTCGTACATTCCGGCGGCGCGCGGAAGATCGTACACATCCGCCTCGCGGTCGAAGGCAACGGCGGACAGCCCGTACTGTCCGCACAGATTCGCCGCGACGATGCCGACGGGTCCGGCACCCACGATCGCCACGTCGTACATCAACCTAGCCTTCCTTGGCGACGCACGTGTTGGTCATGGTGCCGAGGCCCTCGATGGTCGTGGTGAGAACGTCGCCCGGCTTCAGGAACGTCCCGGCCATGAACCCCACGCCCGACGGCGTACCCGTGAAGATGAGGTCCCCGGGCTCGAGGGTACAGATCCCCGAGATGTACGAGACCAGCTTCTCGATCCCGAAGATGAGGTCGTCGGTCTGCGTGTCCTGCTTGCGCTCGCCGTTCAGATCGCACGTGAGGTGGAGATTCGAGGGATCCGGGAGCTGATCGGGCGATACGACACACGGGCCGATCGGGCCGAACGTGTCGAACGACTTGCCGAGGTCGAAGTGGGGCGGCTTGCTGGCGAACTGGGTGCCCCGCTCGGAAACGTCCTGGCCACAGGTCAGACCGGCGATGTGGTCCCACGCCTGGTCTTCCGGGATGTCGCGCGCCCGCGAGCCCATGACGAGAACCAGCTCGGCTTCGTAGTCGGTCGTCGGGCCGAAGATGATGATGTCGGCGTTTCCGCGATCGAGGCAATTGACGAACTTCGCGAAGACGAGAGGGTTCGGCGGGATCTCCATCTGAGACTCCTCAGCGTGCGCCCGGTAGTTGAGACCGATCCCGAAGATCTTCTGGGGACGCGGAACGCAGATGCCGAGCTCATCCTCGTCGAACTTGCCGTCGGGCGTGTCGCCGAGCGCGTCGGCGACGGCGTGCAGGTCGGCGTGGCGCGCGATGGCGTCCATCGGGTCGGACGAGAACGTGCCGCCACTTGCCTTCTCGAGGTCATAGATGCCGTCGCCCTTCACCAGAACCGCACGGTCGTCCTTGTTCGCGAGTCGGAATGCCATGGTCGATCTCCCTCTTTCGTTCGTCAGTTGTCGTTGATCGCCGCGTCGACCGGATCGGCCGGGAGCGGAGGTAGTGGCAGGTGAGCGATGTGCTTCGCCTCGGCACGTTCGACACCGAACATGCGCAGGATGTGCTCGACCGCGTCGTCGAGGTCGGCGTCGGAAAACCGGGCCTCGACGCGTGCGGTGATCATCGCGATGAAGGTGGCCGGAACGAGCTGTTGCACGACCTTCGCGTTGTCGACGTAGAAGCGACCGGCCTGCGTCGCCCGCTTCACGTCACGCATGGCGCTCTCGCCGAAACCCTCGTAGAGGCGCTCGAAGGGTAGGCCCGAGTTCAGGGCAAACCAACGGCAGAGCGGATCCGAGGGAATCTCTCGGAGCCCGTGGCGAATGGCCGTGGCCATGCCTTCGGCCGGATCCGCGATCGTCGCGACCAGCCGATCCAGCCGGCGATTCAGCGACTCGCTGCGCGCCCGAGAAATCGGGACCAGCACCTCATGCTTGCTCTCGAAATGGTGGTAGAAGCTCCGCCGCGAGATGTCGGCCGCCTCGGTGATGTCCTCGATCGTGACCCCGTCCACGCCCTTTTCGAGCATGAGCGCTTCGGCCACGCGCAACAGGCGCTCGCGGACTTCCGCGCGACGCCGGGCCACACGCCCGGCCGGGGCCGCATCTGGGGTTGCCGTCATCGACGAAGACAGCTCTACCACAGAACTTGCACTCAGTGCAAGCATGCGCTAAGTGCAAGTGACCAACTTAGGAGGTATGAGATGAAGCTGACCTGGTCTCACTGTGTGATGTACGTTCGTGACCTCGACGCGACGATCGCCTTTTACGACGAGATGCTGGGGTTCAAGGTGTCCGACCGCGGCCCCCTGATTCCAGGCAACGACGAGCTCCAAGTGGCCTTTCTGACCCAGAGCGGATCGGACCATCACCAGATCGCCTTCGCGAACGCCCGATCGGGCGACGCCCCGTCGACGACGCTCGACCACATCGCGTTCCGCGTCGAGAGCCTCGACGACGTGAAGGAGATGGCGGCCCGCCTGACGGAAGACGGTCGTGCGACGGACATCGGGGCCGTGAACCACGGCAACGCCTGGTCCTGCTACTTCCGCGACCCCGAAGGGAACCGGATCGAGGTCTTCACCGACTCCCCCTTCCACGTGAAGCAGCCGCAGATCGACGGTTGGGACTTTGCCATGTCCGAAGCCGAGCTGAAGAAGGCTACCGAGGAGCACTACGGTCCCGAGCCCGGTTTCCAACCGATGGACCAGTACCGCGAGGCGCAGGCCAAAAAATTCGGGGGCTGACCACTCGCGTGGAATCGCCTGGCCCCGTCCGGATGGCGGCGCTAGGTTCGTCGGCATGACGAAGCTCGTCTCGACGCTAGCCGCCTTCGCTCTCGGATTCGCACTCACCGCCTGCGGTGATGGCTCGACGTCCGACGGCGGCAGCGGTTCCGAACCGGTCGCGCCGCCGGCGACGATCCCGGTCGATGCTCCGGAACCCGATGATTGCGGCCTCGACGCGACCGGCAGCAACACGATCCAGTGCGAGGGACTCTCGGTCGAGCTCACCGTGCCCGACGCATGTGCCCGTACCGCGTGCGGCCTGATCGTCGACGTGCACGGCTTCGGCATGAACGGAAGTGCACAGGATCTCCATACCGAGTTGAGCGAGATCGGCACTCGCAGCGGATTCGTCGTTCTTCAGCCCTCCGCACCGGTCGATCCGAACAGCGGCTTCGCGTCCTGGTCCGGCAGCAACGACAGCCAGGTACTCGGCATCATCAACCGACTCCGCCGCACCTGGCATCTGATGGATGAGCGCATTCACATGACGGGATACTCGCAAGGCGGCTTCATGACCTGGCGTTTTCTCTGCACCAACCCGGAGCTCTTCGGCTCGGTCGCACCGCTCTCCGCTGGATCGGGGACGTGTTTCGACCAGAGCGTTCCGGCCGAGCAGGTCGATATTCTCTACGGTCACGGCACGACAGACGGACTCGTCGACTTTGCCGGCGCGACCCGCACCATCGAGTTGATCGTCGACAAGTGGGACATGACCGACAGCGAGACCGTCTCACGAGACGCGGGCCACGACTGGACCCGTTACACCAACGACCAGGGCACCCGCTTCGAGTTCATCCAATACGAGTGGGAGACGGACTTCGTACTCGGCTCGAGCGCGCTTCTCGGACACTGCTTTCCCGGGAGCGATCAGTTCGTCGGGTGCGGTCGCGACAACGCGTTCCACTGGGGCGAGGAGATCACGAAGTTCTTCCTCGACCACCCGCGCCGCTAGAGCAGAATCCGCAACACCCCCAACCCTGCGACCGCGGCGTGTAGTCCGAGCCAGATCAGGTTCGTGCGCGCCGTCTTCTCGGAGAGTACGGGAAAACGGCTGGAGTGCTTTGCGTTGGCCTCGGCGTACAGGTCCAACACCGGTACGGTCTTCGAAATCTCCTTGCGCACCGCGTGAACCCGCTCGACGTGGAGTCGCCCGCGCTCGTAGTGGCGCAGGCACGCGAGGAATCCCTGCCCCCCGAGCACGAC
>JAULKQ010005255.1:0-14943 GCA_032356285.1 Smithsoniella earleae | reverse complement strand
CGAGTCCCGCCGTACCGCCTGCACTGTGTTGATGTTCCAGTGCGGCGCCTGCGCCGGATGACGGTACCTCTCCGCACTGGGAAAATGGAAATTCCTGCGGCAGGAGTTTTTTCTCTCATCAGAACTCCTGCCGAGACGCATGAGTGAGGGTGTAACACTTGCACATGCACGTGCGCGTCATGGGAGTTCCTACGCAATTCGGGAGTACGGCGGGAGTCGCAGCCGTCATAGTTCGGGGGTTACGAGAGCATGCATCTCACCATGCATGCCCTCGGTGTTATCGAAAGTGTAATACCCTAGGGCTGATTGATCTATTTCCTTGGATGTTGTTATTTATGTCTGTGCGTTGCTTCAAGTGAAATATTACACGGTATCGCGCATTTGTTAATGCTCGAGCCCCGGCATTACGTGGTGTGCGTCCTATGGGTGACGTATAATACTTCATGACGCGGATTCAGTCGCAGGTTCAGGTAGCTTCCGTGCTATTGTCAATCAATTAGCCAGTGTATAATCTGTATCGGTTACATGCGAATCCTATATGCACAATAAAGGTGTTACGGCTACTTCCTCACGCATGGTGTACCTTTGGGCCTGCATGGATCATGCTCGCGCACCGCGCCGCAAGCGTGGTCGCTGTCGCTCATCATGTGCAACAAATCTAAACCCTATCAACTCTAATTAGCTACGGTATTGTAAACAATTGTACCCTGCAATATTTCCGCTATCCCTAATCCATCACGTGAGTAACCTCACCTTGAGCCCCTCCTCCTGGTCCTCCACTGTATCGCCTGGATCTAAGCGGCAGCTGTTGGGTGTACGTCGTATGGCTGAGCTGGCCAGATTGACCGCTGGCGCGGATGTTCGGGCTTGTTGCTTTGCGTGCTTTGGGCCGCGTCACCTGACCGCGCTCTTGTGCGGTCACATCGCCGCTAGTCGTCGAGGCTGTCTGAGTGTGTTCAGTTGACCCTGCATGACTTGCTTATGTGAGAAAGTAAAAACTACCACATACTATGGATGCTTAACAGTCCGAGTGCGAATATAATATTACATCGACTGTTGGCCAGCAGCCCTATAATTACTTGCTAGCTTGGTGGTGTAAGATGCATATGACGTCTATGAGGAAAACGCAGGTTCGCGGGTCAAAATGATTAGTGAAGAAGCAATAGAGGTCACGGACAGCGACGATGAGAAGCTGGAGGTTATGCGTTACCTTTACCTTGTCCACCTTTGGTTCGTTAACAGTCCCCAGTTTCAGCGCACGCCCATTCTTCATCCCCTTCTCCTTGACTTCCGTTTCTTCTTCTGTTTGTTCTTCCCTCTCCTTCCCTGTCAGTATTAGCCACTCCTTTACGTCGTTAGCAGAGTTACAAGTGCTTAATGTACTTAGAATCGACATATACGTAGATTAAATGTCACGGGAAGACATCATCTCAGATTTACCTGGATCCGTTCCATTGTCAAGGCCTAGGGCACATTTCGTGATTCAGTAATGCTAATAACTACCCTTTTCGTAATTTAACGAACTAAAACTTACTAACTAAAATTTAACTTTTGGCCCTGCAACAACCAATATACTTACATATGTACCAAAACCTGAACATTCATTCAAAGAGTGTACATGAATCAAGACGGTATCCTTTGAAGAGGAGAATTGAGTGCTTGTTGGGTTGTGGCTACCGTTCCAGAGTGGTATCTACAAACTGGATAGAATCAGTGGCATCCACAGATGACAGCGAGTCGGTGTCTTCTACTGCTCAAACAACAGAAAATGGGTCTACAAAGGGAAGAGGGTTTACAAATCCTTAGTGATGCGCAATGACTTTCAAGTAGTTATGGCTTGCAAGCAGGTTGTACAATGAGTATGATCTTTTACAATTTGGGAGAAATAATCCAGTGCTGCAAGTGCAAAAATTTATTTCAATCCTGTGGACAAGGGCACATGAGTTCTCTATGGTGGAATAAGCTTCAAACGAGCTTTTGAACTCTGCTGAGGTTTCAAGGTATGTTTGCAGGCCCTAAAAGAGGGATATTAGGGTTTGTACATTGCTGTCCTACAGCAAATTTATAACTGCCAGTATTTGAGTGACTTTTGTCAGAGTGCGTTGACTTGCATTTAAATTTTGTTAGTCTATTTCTTTTCCAGACAATAGTGAGTTGTGTTCAAGGAAACACTGAGTCATTCTGATGGTGTGTATGACATGTACTGATCCAGTTTTGGTATGGCACATTCGTGGAACCTGTCTATTCATATGTTTGGGGTATTATGCGTACGTGTTTCAACTCCAATTCACTCATGGTAGAGCAGTCAGTCGTCAAGTTGTTGAACCAAACAGATTCCAATCCTTTTAACATTGTGTGTATAAAACAGTATATTCTTGATGCACTTCCCAATCATATGCTTTTGATCTCATTCACCAAGATGTTCAATACTAGTGTCTGCATTGAGAGGAAGGTCCATGATGAAATGTTACCACTGTTTCCAAAGTACATGGTTTGCTCTGGGCCTTAGCACTTGTAGATTAGGTGATCATGTCAACTTTCCACAAAGAGAGATAATCTCATTTCACCCTTGTGCCATATTATGGATTCAAAAGCTTTAAAGTATGAACTCACTGACTACGATCATGCCAATACAATGCTTGGTTCTTTCAGCATACTCAAATATTCCGGTTTACAGATAAACCCATAAACACATACAGCTTCTCATGCATTATTTCAGTCAACGTCCGATCAATTCAGATGTCTTACAACCTGTACATGTTGTCTTCTCAGAGGAGTAAATGACAAAATTATTGTCTAATAATATTGCAGAAGGATCTATGACTGATACGTGATAGCGACTTTGTGCTCAGTCACTTGTATCAAACCATTGAGTGTAACTGTACTTTCTCTCTATGAAAGAGCAAGAGCCTTGCATTCAATTTTCATGGTAATATAATTTGATCTCAACACCAGCTCTCGAGCACCGATGCATAGTTTGTCATCTTCACAGGTATTATAATTTTCTATACTGCTTCCAGAAACTCGATTCAGCTTCCCATCTGTCTATGACAGTACTTGTCGAGGGAGTACCATGCAAATTCTTTCATCTAAGTGTTGTTCAGAGATCTGAATTGGTACTCTCTCACATTTGCAAGATTGTAGATCTAGAACCTCTTCCAATGTTTACATCAAGTTCCACATTTTATAAAAGCTAGGACTCTATTATTTTTAATGCAGGCAACAATGCGTATGGGTGAGTTGTAATGTCAATGCTTTCAAAAACTCTTTAAAGAATTCATCAGTACAGATCCTAGGACCCCTGGGAGAAGATCCACAGAAATCATCTCAGTACAAGTTTTCTCCACGAGGAATATATACGAGCCTATACTGTTTTCTTCGATGTTCATCTAACTGTGGGAAATACAAGGAACTAGCAGAGGCATCCATACTCGCTTACACATAAGAAAGTGCTATGGTGGAGTCCCATCCGGGATGAAGAGCATTCTACAGACCTTATAGTAAACACTTCTCCTTTCGAAGGACAAAAATACGATAGTCTCTTGAAGAGCTTTCTTAGTCCTGCCAAGAATGCGTATCGTAGCTACGTTCTGGTCTACCACTCTCATGTCTTGAAGGAAATACAACCTACAGAAAATGGCTGGAGATATAATACAAAATCCTTCTCTTTGCGGCATAAGCTGAAAGTTCTGTTGTTCCTCAAACAGTTCACACATGAGTCCATCAGCGAATGTTTTGCCACAAATGTTTGCCACAAATGTCTTGCCACATTAATCTACAGTGTTTAACTTATATTGAATGAAATAATGCGAGCAAATCTTCACGCTAAATTTTATTCAAATGGCTTTGATATCATCGCAGCGGAGGCGTGAGGAGCTTTACTTGTGGAGGTTGGCATTGTCAGTGTCAGCATTGCTCTCATTCTTGAGTACATTAATATTTATATCAGCCCGAGTCAAATTCTCATACTTTACCTGGTTCAGGAAGGCGTTGACCTTCTTAAGCGCGATTGCCTTCTGTAAGGTTGTGGTAGTGGAAATACATGACTCGACCACGGGTGCCTATTTCCGATTGCTTCCGTTTGTTAAATCTGAATTCGCTTACATCATGTATGAAATTAAACCGGGGGAGAAAGCAATCAAGTAGGGACATTGACGAGCTAGCATTGTACATCTGAAACAGATGATGGAGAGTTGAATTCTGACTCAAGATGCTCTATCACGTCAAGCTTGCTCACGATACCAGCGAAGGCACTCATCAGCTGGCCACCGACCGCAAACCTGCAAGGCCACCAGTGGCTTCTGTGAACGATGGTGTCCGTTTACACGTTTAACTTTCTGCCGCGTGTGATTGTGCTGTGTTCTGGCCCATTCACTAAGAGGAAATGGATTCTGCCAATCTTTCAGTGTTTGCGAGATGTGATGTTGGATCCTTCCAAAACTCATTTGCAAAGCACGGATTCGTCCGCTGCTCGCTAATAATGTAGATACAGCCGACAAACAATCTTTGGTACCGGCGCGGCTATGATTTGCTAACTCTCTTGAATTTCAAGTTTTTTTGGTTTATCAGTGACTTAGCCTTACACCCTGACAATGTCAGCGTTCTATGGTTGGAGAGTGTGCAGGGTCCTCTTTGGTTTCATATTTAAAGCAATTTCGATAGACACACAGCGTTTGCATTGAGACCAGAAACTCCGGCCCTATGAACCTGTTACGATTAAGAGAAGGATTATGAGACTCTCTTTCCAGAATTTATTTCAGCAGTTCTACAGATGAAGATGAATTGCAGAATCGAAACTGTTCATCATAGGAAACCGCCTCCCAGTCGATGAAAAGAGATTTCTACAGTTCTGACATAAATAGCATCACAGCGGTGGAGCTCTATTTGAACAAATGGAAGCTGTGCCTGTCAGGTTGAGCATCACAATGTTAGCATTTCTAGAATGAATGAACTTCAGCATGACGTATCTAATGTTACCGAGCAAGGTTTCAGCACCATGTCTGGACGAGCCGTGTCATATTCCGTGCAAAGCATAAGCCACGGTCAAAATTGCAAGCGAAAAACTCAATGATTGTTTATTTTGTTTTCCGCTCCTTGCCCTGAGGAAAGAGTGAAATCGCAGGCTTCTTAAAGTTTGATTCGCCTGTAGCATATCTATGCTGCATATCAAGGCCGCGCCAAACAAGTACCTTCGCGTTCAGTGCAAAATAAAACTGCAAACGTTAGATTTCAGATTTATGATAGATGAGGTATCCGGGAAGGACGTTGAGCACGCGAATACTTGTAGAAAAACCGCAGCCGCCCACTACATGTATTTTCATGACAACCTCGTCGTTACCGCTCTAGGGCGCATCGTGCACCGAAAAGGACTTAGCTGCGCTATTGAACCCCCCTCCCCCCTCTTTGGCAACACGTAACCGGGCTCACAATAGGGTCGCAACCGCGGAGATATCTCAGCCTCACATCCCAAGACCCAGCAGTATACCAACGGCCCTCACCCGGGCTTTCACTTCGTCCCATTATCTGTGGTAGCCTACAGACGGCTTGACAAGCCCGCCATGGATTTTTTAAGAGATTGCTGAGAGATTATCCGCCATAGCGGCCAGTAGCGGCCGCTTCTCCGAGGCAGCTCTCTTAGCTAGTGCTCTGATAGAACTGGCAGTGGCGTTAGCACGCGGCCAACAGTGCGTACTTCGATGAGGCTGTTCTGTCAATAGCTACTTGCAAGCGGCGAGAGTACAGTGAGATGGCGCTCTGATGCCTTTCCGTGATGTCATGTAAGATGATTCCTTGTCGTGTGGCAGACAGTTATCTGTTCGAACAAAGGAGCGAAGAGAATTCATTTTGCTCCGTAGATCACACACTTGCTCCCTACGTCGTTACTTGAAAGCTCACCCCTGGTGCCATTTTTGCGCCAACAGCTCTCTGCAGCGCTCGTAGCGGTTCCTGTTTTACTTGATCTAGACATATTCACTTCCACATGTGGTTCCCTTGCGTACCCGTCAGTTCAATGGTGAACGTTTGATTACATACAGATGATGATCAGCTGTGAACGTGTCAGCAGTGAAAAAATGGCGTCGCGCGCTTTCCATAAACTCCTGCCTCGCTGTTTGGCCCCTGACACATAATAACACAGAAACTAGCCCATGCTGTCTAGCCTGGGAATTCTTCAGATGCGTATCTATACTGATGAATATGTATGTTTTCTTGTTATGTTTCACAAGCTCGTGGGCGTTGTTCATTGCGGATGCCGACAAGCTGCATCTTGAAATGGGACTACTGTATTTTCAACGTGGACTCTCTTGATCTTGCTGCAGTTGCAAAGTCTTTCGTGTTTGAAAAACACCCACGGGTATGATCTCTGTCTCCACACTCCACCGCTCATGATCAAAGGTAAATGTGAAAGCGCGTTTGTGCACATTCTATCCCGCGCAAATGCAGATACCTCTGGTTTTGCAGTGGATCTAAATCTGGAATACGGATACAGGTGAATTTAAGCAGTGAGAGCAAGACTAAGTATTCGCACAAAAGGACGCTCCATCAGAATTTTAAGAATAAACTTGGAACCGGCCACGAATTCAGCCCAGAGAACCCGTGTGGCAAACGTCAAGACTTGCTCCCTCTACAAATCCTAAAATGTTTAACATTGGTGTGACGTGTGCAAACGGGAGGAGAGTGAAGGCGTACAACTCTGTCCCGATTGTTTGCACTCGCCGTGGCCGAGGGCGTGGAATTTGGTAATACTCACGGCTGCCTGGAAGTAACCCTCGCACGCACAATTTCCACATTTAAATTTACTCCAAAATAAATGTGTGGGTAGACATCTGTTTCATGCAATGCGGACAAGGAGCAGTCTCCACTCAAAGTGCCAGTGCTAGTCTGACACAGCCACGTCTCTTAGGGCTAGTTCGTCAGTTCAATCAAGTAGACTATTTAGATATTTATCATACCCATTGAATATTGCACTTGTGTATCTATGGTACAAGCTTTACGCGCATTGGCCGGCAGGCAGTGGAGTTGTAGACGAGCTTTAGTTCGCAAAGCTAGCGACTACAAAGGGAAGGAGCCACTGGAGGGCAGAGCAGATGTAGATGGCTCGTTACATACTGCAAGAGTTGGCTGCTCCTAGGATTTCTCATCTTATGTCTGCGATGTGGACAAGGTTTTCAAACACTGACACAAGTGCTCAGTCTCCTTTGCCCCTCTACTCGTTGTGTCAACTCTTTTCGCAAAAATATAAACATTCTTCCCCATCCTCAACTGGAAAATCGGGCAAGCCCTAAGCTAGGGGTTGATCTGTTGTGTGTCGACCCGTGAGTCACCTGGTACACGCATGGCTTTAAGCATCCCGTACCATTAATGAAATAGTGTCGTAATAAGAACTAGACATGATAGCAGCTCATGTGCCTGTGTGTCTGGATACCGGATACCTGGTACTAACCCCTTACTTAACGAGAGAATTTAGATAATTGCAGTGCAATTGTCTAAATTCTTGCGCGATCTCGAACCTCAAGTTGGTGCCCTAACCTGCTCGAGTGGATCCTTGATCTACCCTTTCGTTGCCTTGTTATCCCTACGCATCTCATGTACGAAGCCGGCGCCCTTGCTATTTTCTACTCTCGTCGTGCTGAATTATTTGGCCATGGGGTGACAGGGGTGTTGCGCATTATCCCAGTTCGTTGGTCAGTGAGAAGATGGTCAAGTAGCGTCCTATGTTTCGTGGCTTCAATCGCATCAGAAATCCTTCCTTTATGCCCATACTTTGACTCGGACTAATTCGAATAATTGCTACTTGAATATACTTCAGTTAGTGCATGTGTCCCTGTCCTACACTTTCCAACGTGTGACGTGAACATGAATACTATCGCGGATACCCGAATGACCGTACCTGCCCATCAAGCATCAACATTTTTATGCTCTTACGGCAGTACTGAAGATGACACCTCAATTGTCCTGTCTTTCGATAACTCACATATAGGAGGTGCTCGATGCACGCTGGTGTCAAGTTTGCTCCGGGCACTTCCGAGACCGGTGAAAGTAGAGGGCGGCCATTAAACTTACTTATCTCCCGTACAGTGATGCATTATCCAAATGCCAACATGCATGTTCCGCGCCAGCTTGCATTGAATGTGTCTTGCATACCTAGCGTGTTGTCGATGAACCATCCCAACACACCTCGCAGACGTCGCTGTATCATACTTCTATTGTCTTGCTTTCGTCCAAATACGCACAGTCTGATTGTAATAATGTCCTAGGTGCTAGATTGCGTTCTATACAGGAGCACCGCGCCATGTCGTATGATGGGCGCTTCAATTTCCACGCTGAACAACTTGATTTTTCCTGTGACTACTCTAATTTTTTCCGTTGTTACATAGAGTCATGTAATCACTATAAGTTAGCGGGTCTCGCGTACAACCCATACCCGAACCTAACAGAGCTGTACGCGCATGTTTTAGTGTGCCCCGGGGCCTGTACGTCAGGCTTAAGGTGCGCTTCGATCTCTATGCCCTACTACGGCTCACAATTAGAATAATCTGCTTGCTATAATGCGAGACTTCATGCTTCCCGTGTTGCAGGCAATACTTTATTGGATGCACTGCGATCCCGCGAGGTGCCCTCCACTCGCCCTGGCTCCCCACCCCGTCGCCCCGATTCCCTTTCCCTCAATACTGTAAACTACGTTACAGGATCTCTGCGGTTATGGGAAGGAACGAACGCGAGTCCCCCCGCGGCCGTGAGCTAGTCGGTGGAAGGTCGGCTGGCGTGCGCCCCGCTCTCGTACCTGCTCCGCATTGCATTTGTGACCTCGACAGCGAACTTCGCATGCGTTAGATTTAGAGGTGCGGTGGTTGTTATGACTGCATTGATGTCTTATGTAGACTGGTGGGATTTACTGCGCTGTTATAATTACTCTCTCAGTGTAAGTTTGGACCCTATCCGACAACCAGTTGACGTCCTTGTGTGCGCTACCGTCGTCTCGACAAAACCAGCTTTACCTGTTGCTGGCTTATGATGCCAGTTACAGTAGTGTGTATGACGTGCCACTGTCCTCTCCCGTCAAACTCGTTCTCGGTATGCGCTATAGCCAAAATTCCTACGTTGCCACAGATGCTGTGGGGTGGCAAGGTTGCTTTCTAGCGACGCGGTATCGATGAGAAATAGTTATCAGCGCGTCCTTTGATGGAATTCCACAGCTGAATGATACCACCAGCCCGTCGTCTCGTAAGTAGGTCGTCCGTACAGAACTGAATAAAACAAATGGCTAATTGTTCCCTTGATGTCAGTAAAGTGTCGTACGTCCTCGTATTCAATGAATTGAAAGTTACCCAAAGTTCAGAGCTGAATGAGATGTGATTGCTCGATTGAACAACAACGTACAGTGAACCTATTTCGAGTGAACTTACATCACAACCCGTGGTTACGTTTACGATGCATCATGATACTGTCTATGAATTCCTTACGTCGTCAAATCTTCCCATTGTCAACGCAGCGACTTCCCTTTTAGTGACCAAGATGACGCGAGAATTTATACAATTGCATTGCAATTGTCACAGTTTTCGCGTTAAATATAAGATTAAGACCAGGCTTCTGGTACCCACACGTGTGCACACTCAGATGCATACTTTGCCCTCAATATCTACTTCGTATTACGGTGCAATCCCCTTGGTCAAATGGGACACCTATAGCCAAACTTGTACCAGGTAAGCTACTGGCCGAGACATAAGTAATAGAGAAACCTGTGAGTTGCAGACAATCGGAGTCTAATCATCTAATCTATTATACAGTTGTTATCGAACACTCAGCGGCGAAACTTTCCGTGACATTTACCCTTCCGTAATTCGGATACATTTGCAAACCATACCTTATTTCCCCCGCTCCTTCTGTTCGAGCGATCGCTAACAGACACTCAGAGCTCTCGAGCGTTTGAAAACGAACATATCGCACCAAGCGTGTTGAGTGCTTTATGTATGTGTCCGCCTGGGCTACCCTGTCGTCCTGTATTGCGTTGCGTATCCAACCGTTCTTGTTGCTGGCCTTGCCCTTGAACTCCCATGCCGGGTTATTTACCGGCGTTCACTGACGGATCTTGAGCTGTAGAATCGAGAACACCTCAGCCTGGTGTCTTACGGCCCGGACCGCTTTGGCAATAGTGTCCAGTCACACTCGGACTGCTGTACGAGCTCTGAACCACTGAGTACCTACAGCAATCAAAGTAGTTCGGTCCTTAATTCAAATGTGGCTTAAACTGTACAGATCCGAGGCACGCTACACGGAGTACACGGAAGTCACCGATAGAATGCAGTAGCAGGTGCCTGGCCCGGGTTACAGTGACCCTCAGGTCTCGCACTACTATCCAATGCTGCTTGTCCGCTCAAGCCACGCCACGAGCACACTTCTGGATAGATACACCCGGATGATGCGGTCCAGTGCCTATATGTGCTCGCACAACAGCATCACGTTGCCCATTCCGAGTTTCGTGGGCGCATCCAGTACGCCCTTGAATGCTTTTCTCACTGCTCCCGCCACGCTGGAGGTGCCTGATGAGCCTAAACAAGTTCGGAGCTCACACAGGCGTCAAGCATTGCCTCGGAGAGCATGAATTTCCCGAGGCAACGGATGTCTTCACTCATGTACACTCCCGACGCCCGCTGGCTCGGACGGCCAGGAGCCTGCTCACCCTCGTCGTTGGTCGATCTGGTCTGTCTGTACAGTGTATCATTTGTGGTTGAGAGTGTGGTTCTTTTTAACCGAGCCACGGTGCACGTGACCGTCCAGGGCGAAGTAAAATCAACTGCACATGCTAGCACAAATGTAGAATCTTCTCCTCGGTGGACATTGTAATTGAAGCTTACAAAGCATTGATTAATACATGCGATCATCGACAATTACTTTGGAGTCACAGTTTGAGGAACGCTCATGAATCCCACTCTTCTTCATCGCCTGTGGCTAATTTAAGGAGACTGTCCCAGAGCTCCACTTCACGTATAGACAGGCTTCTTCTAGTTCTATTGCCGTGATATCGAGCTTGGGATGTGCATGCTGTAGCTCCTCACGCAGGCGCATCAGCCAGTTTCGTCTTGGGTTCACACTATTTGTGTCAATGCCTGCAAGTCTACTCAAGTCCATACGTAGTCTTTGTCCAACATCGCTGGAACGAATTGTTTCGGTATTATTTTGATCCAATATAGTAAATGGGACTGATCTCAGTGGGTACAAGCGGCTTGTTAGAATGTGGTATTCGTCCTGCGTCGATTGCGATCGTGTGTATATTCAGCCACTTTTTACCAGGTTCTTGATGTACTCACGCGTACAGTTAGCGTTTGCCTGGTAATGGTTTGGTACTGGAGTTCCCTTGAATGCATGGCTGAAGAGAGCAAGAGGACGCGTGATCTTGCGCGGCGTCGCGGCATGGTCAAATCCGATCCGCATGGGATCCACAACCCGGTACCAAGTATGCCAGGCCAGGGTCGAGTGCTACTCGAACACGCCGCACCAATTGTTTTGTCACCATTAGCTCAAGCACTCGCACCTGTGAAAGGACCGTAAAACACAACACGTACCCCATGCAATATGGGTTGTGTACATTCTACACACTGGGAGTTCCCTCTCAACCTATAATCTATCTGTGCCTGTCATTATACAGCATGTCCTGGCAAGTATATTGTACACATAAGCTTGAGAACGATACTGTTTCACGTAATGAATGCAACGAGGCTTCAGAGTGGGGAGCAATCTATTCTCTCAGCTGCAGTGCTTTGAAAGTACAGCTTGCTGCCCACGTAATTTCTTGTCGCCTATAGGCTACTTTAAGTAATTGGTTTTACAACAGCATCGTACAATGTGGAAGTTCCCCGAGGAAGATGAGTTTCTGTTGGTGAGTCACGTAAATATTATGCCTTGAGCTTACAAATCTAATGACTCAAGTCAATGGACGTATAGTGACATTCTCTGTGCACACTATGTAAGGAATGAACATACTCTGACCACTCATTAACGTGTTAGTTAGTTGCCGCAGTAGATGCAGAATAGAGAACAAACAAAAACCTTGTCCGTGTCACTTCAATAGTGACCCTTACCACCTTCTCCACTCAAAATACTGCTGCAGAGCGAGTGTTCCTGGCTGTAGCATCATCGATGCTACCGATTAGCCACAGCCATCTGAGAGTGTGATTGGAGAAGGTTTGAGCAATCTGCCAATTTAATCAAGTTGCTCATCATGCACATCCTTGTCAAAATTGTGTATATTTGTCCTTGCTATAGCCATTTGTTTGTTGCTGCTGCCCCCACTGAAGCCCTCGGTATCACTTATTGCTTGGGCTTTTCTCCACCTTTGAACATGTGTGACTACCATGTGCAAAAAGGTTGCACCCATAGCAACCAGCAGGCATATCATGCCATACGTGTCCATTACATTCATTCCTCGTTAAGAACACTGTATAACATCTATCAGCTCGCATACTATAGCTACAAATAATGAAAGACTGTTCATGACGTGCTTGTTACTTCTCTTTGACGGACTATGATTGTTGTTTCCAGCTCCTATATCGTGGCTGCAATCCGATTTACAAAGATCAACCTGTTGTGCAAACCCACGGGGCAATTTGCAAGATTGTGAAGAAGTGGCAAAATGAAGGACGTAATCCAACCACGATACATCGCACCTCCTGTGCAACAGAGATTGAGTATTGTGCCTATCACCGCAGTGTAGCTGCGTTCGGCTTACGAGATAGCGCGAAAATTTGGACAATTGCACTGCAATTGTCTAAATTATCGCGGTGTCTCGACTACATGGCACGAGTACACTTTTAACTGTGACCGGCAGTTAGAGGTGGGCGTCAACACCAGTACCTCCAATTAATTACCGTTCAGTGTCGTAGTACAGAAGTGTTGAACATTGCGTGCAAATGGAATCCGAACCTTAGGCCATGAGTACAGTTGGCGAGTTATCAGTTGCAGGTGCCCCAAGGAGCCGCGACGGTCACTGGGCACTACTCGATGGGTGATGTTCATGAACGATTTACCGGTAGATCCTGAATAAAAGGAACTATAAATTTCAACATTGTAACTTAATGATAGCAGGCACTGATCCTTTTCTTGTAGCACGTATACTTGTACTACGTAGTATACGTACAAGTCCAGATGGGATGGCACGTTCACCATCGAGTAAGCGCGATGAAGTAGACGATTGTTATGCGATTGACAACTTTATCGCGTTCACTGTTAAAGTTGAGCTTGCCATTGACACAGGACACCAAGGACGGCCATTGTGTCAATGACGACTTCATGATGTATCCCAGACCATATATATCTTCTTGCGTATATATGCCATACGTGCATCAAGCAGTACATCATCTCCATACATCATCTACATTCAAAACTATTTGAATTAGTTAGCACTTGCCGAGTTTCAAGCACTACGGAATCACGAGATGTTCCATTGACTGAGCCACGGATGCAGCTTACTGCGATGTTCGCTCCACGCGGACATAATCTACGTACATCAAGCACTTGCTGTTCTACTAACAACGTAAAGGAGTGTCTAATGCTGACAAGACAAGGAGGAAAGAGCAAACAGGCCCACCGGTAAGGGCACCTGGTACACGATCGAGATGGCGCGAGAATTTATACAATTGCAGTGCAATTGTAATAATTCTAGCGTCAAATCACGGACTGAGAACAGGCCTCGAGGAGCTCCTGTATCTACGCACACAGGGTCGTAATGAGTCCTCCATACGTAGTTCCTATTGCCGAGCAATGCCCTTTTTCATACGGAACACTTACAGCCAAGCATGTACCAGAAAACTCACGGGTAGAAACACGAGTATTACGGGAAACTGTGATGTACAGACATATGCATGAGACAAGCGAGTTGAAGTTGTTGAGTATTCAACACTATTTGACTCAAGTTAGCAGTTGCTGAGTGACAAGCACAACGGACTCACGAGATGTGCCATTGGCTAGGACACGGATGCAACTTACTACGATGTTCGGGATATCGAAAAACTCGCAATACAAGTACGCAACCAATATGCGCAAAATAGAAACAAGTTGTTTGTGCGAACCAGATAGGGACACGCGAAAAGACTTACATGCACTATGCATGTAAAGTAATTTGTAATCCCTTGAATAGGAGAAATCCAGCTAGTGCAGAAACCTGGGGACATCGTAATCGAGACGATATTTACATTCCATGTCAACTTCGAAACACAACAATGAGGTTCGAAGTAAATCACTTTACAAATTGGACATCTCACCAAGCACAACTATCCACGACGCACAAAGGCTTACACCAGCAACAACACCACCTAGGTCAAATCGAAAGCAAAACACGGTAGTCCCCTTTTCAAGCTATACACAAGCAACACTAAATTACGCAAACGAAATTAAATAGGCCTCGGTCCATCAGCGTTTGGACTCGGATGACATGTTGTGCACATGGAGCCAATTGCCAAACGAACACGCCGCGCCGTGGACACAAACTTGCAGCCCCGATGCATCAGACCGAATTCAGATACCACTAACCTGCACATAACTAAATTTGTTCCCAACTCAAAGACGAACGAAGACAATACATGTAGTGATCAACACGCGAACGGGGCCATGTCAAAATGACTGTCGCACATCACGTCAGTGCGACGCAACCAATCGCTATGCATGGATAAACCCACGTGCGCTTTCGACGGAACTGAAGCTCTAGATTCGATAATGGACACAGCCGCGGCCACGGATTTCGTCCACACCGTGGCATGCAAAACTCTTTCGGCAGGAGTTCCTGCGACGTACGGGGTTAACTGCCGATTAACCAACGCATGCATATGAAAACTCTTGTGGCAAGAGTTTTGCAGGACTTTCCATTCTCCCAGTGAGGAAGGGGTGTCGGCCCCCCACCCTCCCGTTTGCAGTCCGACGCATTCTGTTCCAGGAGAGGGATCTGCACCGGAT
>JAULKQ010005244.1:0-14949 GCA_032356285.1 Smithsoniella earleae | reverse complement strand
CGATAGATAAGGTCCACCTGATTTTCTGGCTAGAAATTATAGGATCTTAACCACAGGTGTATGTGTCGTATATCTGTTGGTGTCATATACCTAGAGTAACGGTCTCAGATCAGCATTACAAACACAAGTAGCGGTGAGAGTCTCATTAGCCTGGGAAGTGTGAACAGAGAGAATACTGTTCGGCGCTGAGCGATGGACGCAATTCGAGTGTTTACTGCGATGTTTTGACTCCAACGTGGCTGGTCTACAACTTCTCGGTGATCTTGGACAAGCGAATGTGTATTCTTGAAGTTGAATAATGTCTCTCAAAAGCACAGAAACTGAGTGACTCAAATACAATGCAACGGCCATGGTATGGTATCGCTGTTCGTTCAGTACTGGAAGTGCCCTTGTAGCCATGCTATACACCAGCTGCTACAGCCGTGCCGATCGTTTGGACAACAAAAATAGAGGTCATCTATAGCTACGGAGCTTGATATTGAAGCGCTAGCACCTGCTGATAGATATTCCAACAGCGTTTTCACTGGTCAGCACTTGGCTACAAATATGTGCATGAGAGTTGTGGGGCCGCGCCGTGACCTCGATCCTGCAATGAGTAGTGGAATTACACCAACATGCGTCCCAGAGGGTAGGGAAAACGTTGAAAAATATGTTTTATACATAAAAAGTAATTTCAAGTAATGTGTTGGCGCTTCGCGTCCACGGCCAGCCATGACGCGTGCCTGTATTTTTTGTCCAAACGATCGGCACGGCTACAGCAGTGAAGCTTGAAAATCCGGATTGGGACAATAGGATAACAATAGGTTAACTGCTTGAAGGGCTGTCGCAGCCCCAGGCAGGATTAGGGATTACTTGGATTTTACTTCAACTTTCATGTTGTTCTCACAGCCTACTCTTTCTTGCGTCAACGTTACAGATGCAAGTTAAGCATGTTCAGACATGCTTAACTCACCGCTACTCATGTAGCTAACTCAACCAATGCAGCAAAAAGAGTTAATGCAGGATGAATCTTTCGTTCCTCGCTCAAATTTATGCAAATTGCTCTTCGTTACCGACCCGAGGTATAACCATGGAACATGAACCCAGTGCCTCCAATCAACGACAAACCAATCTTTTGTAAAAGAAACGGCACAAACGCCGCTTTATTTATGTTCCTGCGATTACTGGTACACTCTGCTACAGGAGCTCTCGCGTCATCATCGATTTAACACATTGTCGCGACTAGTCGATGGTACAACCAAACAAGATCAGTTCGCGATACATGATCGCGAAGTCGACAGGAATCCGTGACGCAGTAGGGATGCAAGGACGGGCATCACGGTACTACTGTATAGGTAGTGCGCTATGGCATTGAGGCCGATGGGGCACAGCGAAAAAGAGTCGTTACGATACTCAATGCTTCTCTAGGTACAGAGATTTGGTTGAATTAACACCCAGCGATGCATTTCCGATGCATTTCCGAGAGGAAACAGCAGAGTACTACCAGCATTGGACATGTCACCAAATGAGGTTTCCCAGTTAATGCATCAAGAGAGCTTTCTAGTGCAGGAGGTAATGTGGCCGAGATAGAGAGAGACAGAGAGCCCGAGGGCAACCCTGATGATGGCTCATTCTGAACAACAAGGACCAATCAGTGCTCGAGTTAGAGCACCTTCGGAAGATGAAAAAGAGTAAGCGGGATTTACGCCTGCATGTTACTGCTACTGTACCTCATAGTGTTTAAGTTCCTTCGTTGGTGGTTTTGTTTGATTAGACATAAATCGTGGGAAGAGGAATACATCTGCACCCTAGAGCACTTCCAAAGCAAGCAAGCATCAACCACAAAAACGTGAGGCTGCGATGCCGATTCAGTCATTATATGCCTCTTCCAGGCGAGCTTACTTGATCGATTGAGTGCTTCATGATATTACTTCAGACATGGTGAACGCGCTTGAAAGAATCTTATTAGACGACGACCAAAAAACTAAATTATTTTCTGTACTACTGAAGCAATCTGAACAGAAAACACGCTAGAGAGTTTCCAGGACATCTATTGCGATTCCTATCTACAAAAGATCTTGTGGATCTAACAAAAAGCATGGCCCATGCCAGGGTGAATCCATACATACTGATCATAGTTGCGCACAAATTAAGCACGCATATTCGAATTTCCATAACTTAATTCTCTTACTTCGGTTATGTGAGGTGATGTGTCAAATTAAAAAGCGCCAGACCTTGCTTCAATGGATCACATCCTGTGGATTAACTCCACAGCGAGGTTCAGGGACAAATGGCAAGTAAAGAGAGCATGTAAAACGGATAATTAAAATTACATTATCATTTCTATGAGCCTCTTCTCTTATGGTCCATCAATCTTCAAGAGATAATAGTTGATTGGAGTCAGCGAATTCCAGTATAGTTGTATCGCTGATAAGTGCACGCCGCCCCGCGCTATCTCCTGTAGCCACTATTGTCGAGGCAGCCAGTTGGAGGGTTAAGGTGAGATGCAGTGCGAGGCTTCGCAGTGACAAAACAAGTTGACAAAACGATCATCTTCGGAAGTGTCTTTCAATTCCCAGGGAAGAGGAAATAGGCTATACGTTTCACTTTCAACGCGTCTTACAAGTTTTTCTCAGACGATCATCTCAAATAGTCAATCTACATCTAAAATACTCGCATTGGATCATTTTTGGTACATCAGAGCACGCCTGTTGTGTTATTCAGAACGTGCTAATCAACAGCACAGGGGTCCTCGACTGACAAACTGTTGACATCAGCTCGGATAACATAAAAGGTGGGATGAGCGTTTCTCGGCTGGGCTATTAAGTCTGTGTTTTTTATGTTTGTTAGATATGAGGGAACTAAAGTTTTCAAGATGTTGATTTTCACGGTCCACGCTTAACGCTTTCATCTTGCGCTTCGACACCTTGTTTTGGAAACTCCCTGCCCTGTAGCGCTGATAACAACTATGATTACTTGAGAAAATCTGATTTAGTACTTTTTGCAGGAAAAATGCCTCTCAGTGATAAAGATGAAAGCGTCAAGCAGCGAGCGGTAGATAACATCATGAAGCTCATTAATTCCCAACTTGCACTTGAAAAGAAGCAAGCTAAAATGGATGCTAAGGTATTCTTACTTCAAGCTCAACAGGCTCTTACTGCGTGTCACAGCTTGTTGCGTCTCTTGGACTTCCAGTCAGTTGACAGTGGGTCCAGTACTAATCCTGAGGCTAATTCATCGTGCTCCAGGACTCTGAGAAAGGGAACGCTGCAAACCGGATGACTGAAATTCACGAAACACTAGAGAAACTTGTAGCAGTTGCAAAGAAGAAAGGTTACATCGACATGGATTGCACAGTGGAGTCGCTGAAAGAAGCAGCACAGAAGAAGAACGAAGACGAGCACGGAGAATCAGTGAACCACATGGCAGCAATGAAAGAGAGATTGGATACCCAAACACAGGCCGTACGATACCCTTGCGTAGAAATGTAGTGACAGGATTGACAACTTCTAGCCTTGCTACGCTGATCGTGCATATGAATCCCGAGCCGAATCATCGCTAAAGTCTAGCTCAAGAACGTAGTCATCCCGGAACTTTTTTGATCGTAGGACTCTGTGTCTCCTACCATCTCCCTCTATCCGACAAATCATGACCAGTTGTGCAGGTTACGGAGTTTTTGAAGGACCGGATGAATCATGATGCAGAGTGGGAAGAAAATGCATGGGCAAAGCTCCTTAACAGCAATCAAGACATTCTAGTACTCATGCAGCGTTTGCACGACAAAAATCTCATCACACAAGAAATGATTCAGATGGCTACCCTGCCTGATAAACCTCCTCCTCGTCAAGCTGAGTCAGACTCGAAGGCCATTTCTGTAGATGCTAATGGGGTTGCAGCAGAGGTGACAACTCCCGCTCAGGGATCAGCAATGATGGGACCGTACCAGACACCATCCATAATGGGTACAGAACCCTCCCTATAGTATCTTCTGCTGACATGCAGTAGGCATGTCTGCCATTAAATCTTAGAAATTTTCTGTTTTGCAGGTGCACAGAATGGGCAAGCTGGCATGATGCCAGTCCAAAATGGCATGTATCCTATGCCAGGAATGATGCCTGGTATGATGCCTGGGATGATGCCAGGGATGATGCCAGGTTTGATTCTAGCATTCTTAATATAATCAACAATTTCTGGAGTTGAAAAGAGTCAGGTAAATTGTATGTCTGTGGCACAAGATAAGTGGCTGCTGTAGGCATGGTGCCTGGAATGATGCCAGGACAATTCCCTGGCATGGCTCCTGGTATGGCACCCGGAATGGTACCTGGAATGACTCCAGGAATGGCTCCAGGAATGGCACCTGGAATGACACCTGGAGCTTCCCCTGGCATGTCACCTGGCATTGCTCCTGGTGGACCTGTAGGAAACAGTTTCATGAGCAAGGCAAGCAAGCTTGGAAGTGATCATGATGATACTTCCTCACAGGTCAGTTTTGAACTCATCCAAGGTCTCAGTGGTAACCTGTTCACACGTACTAGGCACTGCTTCTATTTTAGCGTGTGATTCATTTGATGCCAAGTTTTGATTTTAAGTGACGTTGATCACAGTCAAAGAACTGGACTGATGATTAATCCAGGAAAGTGAGGAGGAGCTAAATCAGCGCCTGAGAGTCTTGAAGGGTCTAGATGTTGAGAAAACCAAGAACAAGAAGCTGAGTAAGCAGGAGCAGGAAGAGGAAAACTTGTTCAAGAAAAACCGAGGTGCACCTCTTGGTGAATTCTGTGGTTTTGACCTCTCAACGCTGTTCAACTGTTGAGTTTTTATTTCACGTCAGAGAATATTCAATTGCTTGCTTCTTCACAAGTGGTCCCTCTTCGACATCATTATGTATCACATGAGTGGACTTGTGAGTGCCAAGGTGAGCATCTCTTGCTAGTGGAGCTAATTCAGTAGAGAGTTGCTTTATGAGTTAGTTATCTTGCACTTTTAGACTGGTTCCATATTGCAGCACAGTTTTTCTTGATCTGTAACAGATTTGACCTTGAGTTACATTTACATTTATCGTCGACATGCTGAGGCTGTGTGAAGGTGTGGGGCATTTCAACAACAATTTCAAGGTTGCTGACGATATTCGCATGCTTGGTGCTGTTCCTGAAGAAGAGGAAGAAAGAGAGGTGCCAATCGACAAGCATATGGCGAAAGCTATGGAAGAGCGATTGTTGCGTGGCATTGAAGAGGAACTTTTGAAAGAAAGGAAAGGGATTGTGCGGTCTTTCATGAATAGTGGTGGTAAGTGGCACACTTGTTGAGATCTCTGGTAGCGTTTTAGACTGAATGAGAGGTTTTGGCATTGGCTCATGGGTTTGAGTTTGCAGAGAGTTACATGGGTGGCGGAAACACTGCCATGGGGGGAGTTGGTGGTATGGCACCAATGGCAAGTATGACTAGTATGAATGGAGTCAATCCCCAGCAGTCATTCATGCAAATGCAAATGATGCAACAACAGAATATGATGGCCCTTCAACAGATGATGCTACAGATGAATATGCGCCCTGGAGCAGGCATGGGAAGTATGATGGGAACACCTTCACAGATGGGGGCTTACCCTGCACATCAAGGCTCAGTCATGTCTGGCCAACCTTCTGTCATCAATCAACCACAAATGGTACCTGGACCCATGGTATGATCCTTGATAACCTCCCCTTAACCTTACAGAGATTCAGTCCTAGGTTCGAGATGTGATATCTTGAAATTGGTCTATTCCTTTTCATTTATACAGAACTAACATTTTCCATTGCCTTTTCATGGTAATTTTGTCTTATGTATTGAATCTACTAACAAGTTGGTCCACAATGCACGTTACGAAGGAAAAAACTATAAAACAGGTGACTTGTTAGATTGATGCGATACAAGAATTGATTCTCGGTTGCATGCTGCAGAATGGTTCAATGATGGGTCCAAATGGAATGAGTATGCCTGGAACCCCATCAATCGGCGGGAATCCTGCAGGGCATTTCCAAGGATGAGATGCTGGTTGTAGTAGTAGTACTTCCCCACCTGTCATCGCATGCCAATTCATATGTACAAGACTAATAATGCATATGTGGCGCAATCATCAACGCACCATGCTGTAGGTAACAGATTGGTTTTCTTGGAACAGGAATAACATGTAACAGAGTAGTCCTATCTGTAGTATTCTCTCCCTATAGATTGACAGTATTTAATTCTGCTGTACCAGTATCTATCCATCAATCAATAAAGTTGAATTTTATCCTGGCTTGGACAGGGAAGGATTTGGATGCACTGGTTGATTGTAGCTGGTTTTCTTGCTCCAGATTAAGGTGGAACGGTTGCTCTTGCTCTCAGTAACATTGTGATATGCACAAGTTTGATGTTTCTGTTTCCATGTTTATGAGGACTGTTTCGTCACTCTTGGTGTTGAGAGCTGAATGTTTGCAATCTATCAGCAGTTTTGAGTTCCAGTTCCAATTTACTGTCATTATCATGGGTTTCATGCATATCTTAATTGATCCTGCACCTTTTATTCGCCATTGAAGTATATGTCTGATGTGCATTGCAACCTCACAGTTCATGTAGCCATTGTCACAATATCTCACAGAACTACTTGGTAAGTTGTGAGATGGTTGGCCGTTTTAGACCGCGTGAAGGACACGTAACTTGACCAGTTTCTACAAGGAAAATGCACAGTGACAATTATAGGCATGCCTGATTGGAAGAAAACTCTCTTTAAATCGTGAATGGAACCCTGGCCTCGTCATCGAACCGTGGCATTACAATGATTCGTCCTCTCCAGCTGAAATAGATGTCAATAAACTGCAATGATCAAGCACGGCGGATGATTAAGAACATCGTCAGTCTTGGCACGTACACCAGCGTTGCGATTAGCACCGTTCGCTGTAGCATCGCCGTCTGTAACTGTGGCTCCGATCCTAGGTCGACGTACTCAACGTACTGATCCGCCTTGGCCGGATTTTCTTGAAGCGCCTCCATTGGACTGCCTGTTTGTTCAGGGAATCGGGTCTTGATGTTGCAGGCATGCTCATGAACAGTACCATGACCGACGACCAAAGGAATGCAATGTTCTCGTATCTCAAAAAATAGAGAAATTTCGTCGGTGTATCGTAGCGAGCGTGTGAATCCTATTATGTTACAAACCTCGAAGCGCTAACGAAACCAAGTGAGGAATTGTTTGTATGTCATACAGTTTCTAAACTGGCTTTTCCTCGTAACAAAAGATGGACTATATACTTGCTTACTCCCGAACGCAAACTGTTGCCACACTTTCGAACATGGCCTTTGTCGTGCTTTCAGTGCGATCTCAGTCGTGCATGACCTATTGGGGGCAAGCGTTTTAATCATCCCTCGACTATGCCAACGTACCCAAGAGCATACTGTACTTTAATTGCTATTAGTCTTGAAGAGTTTTAAGTTATGACAAAGCTACATTAGTGCAAACTCAGGTACATGAACGTGAAATAACTAGCTTACACCACGGGGCAGTTTTAGAACGAGCAAAATTTTCCTGGAAAATTGGCGAGATGTGACGAGTATCCAGCACACACGAAGTTCGATCTATGAGTTAACGAAGGGTTTGCGTAGGTTCTGGGATGGTTTATTCTGCTAAATTTTGATCCAGGGCTTCTGAGGATCGAAGCACTGACGAACACTGCCACGGAACATCTCGAGAGTTACATCAATGGGTTGAAACGCCCAAGTGTTCCTGATTATTCAAGATTACTGTGCAAGTGTCAACTTGTATACACAGTAAATTAGTAGAGCCCAAGCCACGGGGACAGCTTGTTGTATTGCATAAATGTTATAGTACAATCAAGAATATTCTGGAGTTCAGAGAGGAAACACATGAAGTTCGCGCATAAGGTGCTGGAGACTCTCAAACCCACTACAACTTAGGTTTAATGCGAGTATTGAGCAATGGGGGCTTCATCCCGGGTGTGAGTGGCCTGTAGAAGAATACCAACTTTTGGTTACAGTAAGGTTCTGGAGGATGTAACATGCCAGCTTTCTGGGGCCTGACTGCAGGCTGTGAACAGCTATGAACCAAATTGTGGGTCAACATGTCAAAAGCAGCATTTGTGAGATTTTTGTATACAGAGATTAGTGTCTGTCTTATTAAGGACAATACATGCGTGTTTTGACGCTATGTTGGGCCGCTTGCATTAAGGGTGGAGCGTGGCTTCCAACAAGGAGCGCATGTCCCCTGTTGTGATTAGTAAGTAGGATTCTACAGTTGAGTCAACTGCTTGTCCTCTGGTTTGATGCTAGCGTCTGCTTTGGTATGGTGCCAGCAATTGGATGAATTGCATGTGTAATTTCAGTGTGCTATAAGAGGTGCAAAGATGAACACAATTGCATGGGTGGGTTGTATCATGTCAAGCTCAACTCTTGAGTCCAGGCACAGATGGAGATCATACTGCGCATGGAGTATATGATGAGGCAAATGTATTGTCTGGATTCCCAAACTGATCACGTTGAATGAAATCATCTAGAAACTGAATCGAGTGGTTGGAAATTCAATTTATCGAATAACATCTCATCTAGTCGCGGTGAAGCGTGTTATATCGATGTTGCGAGAGTCTGAGGCATCTGACTGGCATCCAGCCAGGAGCGGGGTACGAGAGAATTGGCGACATCCCGGTAATAACACTAACTGATATGCTCAGCGTTGATATGTCGGAAGTACATCCAGCAGGCGTTACAGAGCGGAGTGCAGCCTGCAAGACACCAGGTTCCGCTGCAGAGAAGAGGAATGAGCTCAAGCGTAGGGAGCATGCGGGAAGGGGAGATGAGGAGCACAGGTTTGTTCCATTTAGCGCTGAGACTTATGGTAGATTAAGTAGGTCTGTTGAAAGTTTTTTTTAGAGAATTGGCAGAGTGTGCCAGTGCTAGCAGGGATATTACCAAAGCAGCGCTTGTGCGATTAGTGTGTAGAGATTAGTTTATCGTTGATTCGAGGCAATAGGTTTGTTTCTTCGACGTTTTGTCGGGTCTATGGCTAAATATATTGGGCATGGGTTTCAACAAGGAGCTGAAGTTCTGTCCTGTAACTGATTTTTGTGCTACATTGGTTGGGTCAACACAAGAGCAGCGGTAACATGCCTGAATACGGATCCGAAAAACGTAATCTCGCTTGAATTGCATTTGTAACGATAATGCCGCAAGAAATTTTGAACCAATTTTCATGACCTTCAGTCTTATTCACGTTTCTTTGGCAAGCTGAACGGGACAGTATTATACATTTACGCAGAGCCAGAAAGGTACTGGCCAGCCGTTATGGTTATTCATCCCTCTGCCATCATTACTATTGAACGAATTTGGCTGTGTCGAGTTAAGTTCTTCACTTTGTGTCCTGTACTTTGTGTGGTGATGTAATCAGTATACGCTAAATGCCTTTTTTCAATCGGAGCGTTCTGACCTTGTTTGATTGCAGAGTCGTGTTGCGCGGGCACGCCGCGGCTGACAATCTGGGCCATGACATCCAAAATCAGCGAACTTCTTCTATCTCGAGATACAGAGCACCAAGTCCAGATCTTTCAAGGTCTTTTAAAGTTTCGACGTTTATGTAAAAGCTTTGTTGCGGCAGAGGAGTCGATTCGAAGCCAAGCAACCGTTCTTAAGCACTGTACAGTATAGGTTAGCAGGTACTAACCGGGAGGGACATCCGTGTGGGTTAGTAAAGGCAGGTAAGCATGGTAGAAGGCACACAGCCACTAATGGATTGTTACGAAACGACATATATTATGTGACATAGGAAAAGAGGGTCAGGAATGGAGGGAGTACTCCGACAGTCATAGCAGATTTCTAACTTAAGCAGTTTGCAGCCGATGCGTTAACTCTGCGGAGTCCCGTTACGCAACCGCTGACATGTCAACCGATCTGAATGTGATCTTCTGAGGAATCTCACACCATTTGTGCACAAGGTTGTTACGATAGGGTGAGCCTGGAACATCCGTGTGCATTCCACTACAAGCGCGAAGTCCAAGTACTCATCATAAGCAGAGCAAAAATTATTTGTGTCTTGGTGAGTGCTTTGCGGGAAGCCTGTGAGAATGTTGACGAGCAACAACGAATATCCTCCATTTGATTAGGATACTGCCAAACTATGGCAGCGCAAGAAGAGTGTTCAATATACTCCCCGTGCCGCAGAGTAGCATTGAGCAAAGGCAGAGCAGCGTTGCCTTACTAGTTGTGGCGAATTGGGAGTGGATCTAGACCTGCACCCGAGACTTACATCAGCAATGGAGGCAACCAACTGGAAAATTTCGAAACTTCAGCCTAGGAACGACTTCCTAAGTATCAGCATAATTTGAAAATAATTAAGTTAGCAATTCTACGGTGAAAATGATTGAGTTGAGAACTCTGATAAATCGGACCGCGGCGAAGCAGTTCACAGAGAGGTATGCATGTCGTAAGGAAGGGCTTCTTAACGTGATCTATGGCTGTGAAACTTGAAAAAGCAACGTAGTTTTTGAAAATTTCTTGTTACACACCGTGGAGTTTCCATAATGTGCTAGAACGAGTCGGTACGGGGTTGCACACGGGGTCTCGGTAGGTGCTCAAAACTTTACCATAAGATAACACGGGCTAGTAATAAATTAGATGCCCTTATCAAGATAAAAGATTTCATTCGTTAGGTTTCTTCCTCACGACAGGCTGTTATAATAGTGCCGAATGTAAGTTCTGAGCCGTAGCTGGCCGGGGTCCGGTAGTTAGTACGCAATTTTATGCCAGATTGTGTATGAAACAAGAATATGATGTTTCCACTCCAGTAAATTTCTTTAATTGAATTGGATTGGACACTTCAATGGAGATAAGTGCGAACACTAGGAAGCCTCGTACTGGTGCATGCTCTTCACGACATGTTGTCAAACCTCTGCCCAGCGACACTACTTACAGATGATGAAAACCTGTAGATGGTGTGCCCATGAGGATGTTTCGCAACCTTCAAGCCAAGGTGAACGCGGTCCTTGACGAACGTCCAGAGCTGGTCCTCTTTGGAGCCTCACCTTCACGGCATGCACTGGTAAGCGCCTATCTATTTGCAAGGCTAGTAATTAATTCTCACTACGTATTGTTTGAGATATTATTGTGGCGTTTGTGCGTCACGCAGGTCTGGATCTGCGTGTGCTCAATGCTGGAGCAACAGACCCACATCAGGGCAAGTCTGGATAAAGGTCACACCAGCAACGGGATGATATGGCATCTTATAAATGAAGCTGATTTGTATGTCATATCCATGTTGAGTGAAGTCTCGTTCGTGGAAACGTTGATAAAACACATTTGCAGTCTGCGGTGCGCACGTAATAACGGTTGACTACTCCTCTTGCTTGTGCACTGCTCCATTGGTATACTTCACCACACACTATGCAGGAAATCTTATTTGCAAGGTTTTCCATTAGTTCCACCCAGGGTTCGCTTTGTTTTCAAGCACGGGACAGGTGGGTTGCCCGTCGACAGAAACCAACCATTGACCTACTTCACATTGTGAAGTACATGCTAAAACATCCAGACTGCAGGTAAGATGAAAAGGTTCTGCACAGAATTCCCGAACTTCTCTACTTTACACGAGAGCCTTTTAGATGACAGACAGTTACAGAAAATTATCTCGCCAACCCCACAACAGTTGTACTATCTGCATCCACTAGTCAACAGGTACACAGACGCTGGTCTAGCTGTTCCTAGGGACTCCTCAAACTCCTGGCAATCTCAAGCTCTCAGAGACATGGAGCGGGTAATGGCTGCAATATGTGCTGTTGACACAGCTGAATGGAAGTTGAGTGCGTTCCATTTTGCCCTAACTTACTCTCCCGGTAGAACCTCTATCATTGATCATGTGTGCTAGAGTTGTTAGATTAACACTGTTGGTATTTACTCAGGTGGAAAGCCGCCACAGCCCCCTTCATCTCGGCCCACAACGGCCACAATTTCCTCCAAGCCAGGCAGTGCTACTGCAGCCATGCGCAGTTGGATTGGAAGGTATTGTTTCAATCCAGAATGGCCGCATTTTTTTCTTCAATCCCAGTGCGTTTGCCTTTTTCAACTTCTCAGTTCATAGGTTGCTTTGACCTGCAGGGGTATGGCATCGTCAGTCCTGAGTGACGCTTTGCGAAGTCCTGTCACCCTTCTCCAGGACAGCAATCTATCAATGTCCCACGATATTGACTTCGGGCAGGTCAACCTATCACAACTGGAGGCCATAGCACCTGGTGATGAAGAACAAATGGCAACATGGATCTCCCTGCAGCCTCGGTCAAAGGTGCTTACTGTTTTGTTCTTCATTGACGCCATACGCACGTTTGAAAGCACTCAACTTGCAAAATACATTCTTACAACTTTACAGACTCTATGGCGAATACAAGGCTTGCAGTCCTGGCTCTGTGATGCAAGCAACATTCTGTCTCGTCAGCTCACCATGAAGAACACAACTTCCAACGTTATCCACCTTCTCACGCTTGATATTAGGCCGAATCCTCATGGATACTTCACCATTATTGACGACCACAATCTCTACAAGCAAGGCTGCCACAAGGCCATCCCAACGCCAGACGCAATCAACTGTGTCACCTTGTGTGCCAGTAAGATTCTACCACATTCGTATCCTACTCTTAAGTCTGATAGAAGCACCTGTGCACCTCTTCCCGTTTTTTCTGGCTGAAGCTCAGTACGAAGCTCTAATTCATCGTGAATTCATCCATCTAGTTTTGGGACAATACTCAAGTGCAAGGAACAACAGATCAATAGCATTGTCATCTGAAATGAAACAGCCTTGGGAAAAGTCTGCGGCTCCTACCTCGACGTTCAGCTTCTCAATGCTCCCTGGCCCTGCAGATCAGGAATACACAGTTACAGTTCTCTTCAAGGTACCGAGAATGCAGCAACAATCCACAGAGAATGTCCTGAAGTCAACTGGAATCTTCCAGTCAATTCTTGCAGCAGTGTACTGGAAGGGGGGCACAGCACTCGCCATCAGGAGCAACAGGAGCAGCACCAAGTTGCCCATCACTCCGAAAACCGGCCGCAGCACTGGAGCCATCCGCTTCGATATAATGCAGTCTCAGGTGGGCGATGAAGCAGCCCGTGACTGCATGCTTGCCGCTTGGAGACCAGATGAGATAACCGTGGTCGATGTTGTGGGTGCTCGGGTTAGGGGCTCGCTGACACGAGCCCACGATGCTCTTCAGGCCAGCCTCAATGCTGCTGTTGATGCTACACCGTTCATTCCCCATAAGCTTCGATTCGCCTTCTCGCGGCTCGGCAGACAGCCACCAACACTGCCCGTGGTAGCCTTCCCCAACCAGCCGTACTTTCCGATCGTCCCAAGCCACACAATAAGCATTCTTGGCGTGCAACAGGGGCTCCATGCTCGCCCAGGAAGGAAGATTTGCATCGTAGAGCCTCTTGTGCCTGCAGACATGATGTACTTAGACAATCACACACACATCCAGATAAGTCCGCTTGGATGGGAGCCCGACATGTGCCTGTCAAAGCTGTCGCAAAGTTCGTTAGGATTGTCTCTTTCCCAGCTCCTTGTCAATCCCAACCGGCAATGCATGGATCTGGTCGTCAGCATCTCTGCTGCCACACAAGGGCTCGTCATTGGCCAGCCCCCCAAAACGCAGAAACAAGTTGCCAATGGTGAATTCATCAACTCACGCCTGCAAGTAGTCCGCACCACCGTCCAGTCTCTAGGATTAGTTAGCAGCAACAGCAGTGTCGAGCATTTGCAACGGCTGCTGCTGGTTGAAGGTATCACTATGCTACAGGTGAGATCCCTCGGGTTCCCCATGCCTGCCACCTCGCCCACTGTTAGCACCTAGAGCATTTAAGATGCAAAGAAAATACCTTGCGTTTATGTTCCCATTAACACCACTTTAATGGAGCTCTGCGCACTTTTTTTATACATTATTGTCTCTGTAGAAAGATTTATTCAAAACGGGATTGATGCTGCACGCACTGGTGAGAGTTCAGAGTTCAAGGCATGATTACAACTGACTCTATTAAAGTCACATTCCTGAGTCGTTGAATCTTTCTGTTCAAAATCACTCGCAATAAGAGTGTGTGACCACGAGTGCTGTGTGAGCGCTTGGGCCCTTCTCACCACTCCTCCAGGTTTCATGATTAATGATGGAAAGTGAAGTGTATGTTGACCGGTGATAAATTCAAAGACGTTCCTCTACTATGTTGTGTAAAACACTGTTGGGAAGATTCCACCTTGCTGCCTTCTCTCTCTCTCTCTCTCTCTCTCCAAGAATTCACTCCACAACTGCAATCTCTCACACCCTTCTACATTCAACGAAGGAATTTGGGCACAATAGCAACACAGAAAACTTTCAGGGAGGTGATGTGCTCCCTCCGGTTGACATCTTGTCATAGTGATTGAGAACAGGGACAAATCCTGCACGCAGCATCAACGTTACAACAGTTTTATCTCAGCATTGGTCGAACTCTTTGCAACACATGCCACACCCTACCGTTATTTGATACTTGGTTCAAAACTTTGCACTTGTTATGATCTGTGTTTTTTTTTTCTTGAGCGGGTAAAGCGTGTGTAACGTAGAAATTTACATCTCACTGGTTTACAACATATTGGGATCAGCAGTAAGCGTCTAAATAGTCTGCAAGTGGTTACCAGGGGTCCAGCTTGTATGGGCATCGATTGGGTTGCGGCTAGTTACCTCTGCGACATTATCCACAAGATTGGACAATGGCAGAAGAGGTAGAAGTGGATCGGTCAGCTTTAACCATCTAAAAGCTCAAATCTCACCATGGCAACATATTTTACGATAAAAGTGGGTTCTTCACGAGAGAGAATAAAATATTCTTAATTGTATATGGTCACCGTTGTGAAGCCCGAATAGCCGCATATCATTAGACCGATCCAATCCCCAATTAGACACAAAGAGGCCTGGCCTCTTGTCAGGCCCCTGGTAACCA